>QNUK01000361.1:0-50000 GCA_013621035.1 Clarias magur
AAGGGGAAAGACATTCTGTATGTCAGCACAATTCAAGGATTCGGATGTACTATATCACATTTATTAATGATCAAGCACCACCATACATCAAGCACAGCATCCATTTTTAGAATAAAGCAGTTCCGATAGTCTGCAAATGAATTTAGTGTGTGACTATAGGCCCTGACCCGGATAAAACAGTTGCTCTAGATGAATGAAGGAATATTATGTGTCCTTTTTTCTGCTTTACTTGGCAACAAATTCCTGGCTTGCTTAGACTTGTTTAGGGTTTCTTTTAGGGTCTTTACCTGAACTCCACATTTTAGTAAATGATTTATCTTAAACAGGGTCATAACAAATTTGACGCTCATCACAGGAAAATTGTGCGTGAGGTAGGAATACACCCCAGATGGGATGTACACACACATATTCACACAATCATTTCCACCTATGGACAAATTATCTCAGCCAGTCCACCTACTGGCATGTTTTTTGGGACATGAGAGAAAACCTGAGAATCTAAGCTCTTCCCCAGGACAGTAAATTTAAAATAACACAAGGTTAAATGCAGAAATATTACATGAGTTTGAATCATTGTTTTTTTATTTTGAAACCATAACTCTTTTATACATACAGCACAGACACCTTATTAGAGTATAAAAGAACAGTTTCTGGGTATCGCTCACCACGACAAACAAACAGCTAAAGAAACATTGGTAAAAGTTTTTGCTAAGAATATTTCTAATTTGAAGGCATAACATCGGGTTAGGTAATGATGTTGAATTCAAAGCACCAGGGTAATTTATAAGATGCAGTCTAATAGCGTGCAATGTGCTAGCGATGATTTATTACCTTGTTACACAGAAGAAGAAAAAAGTTGCGCCTTTTACGTCCAACATGGATACTACTCGCGAAATACGCGGATGTAATTTTTTAAATACTCATTGCGAATATCAACTTTTACCTCGGATATGTTCACAAAGCATTAAGAAAATGCATTAATGTTTATAAATAAATAAAATAAAAAATAAAAAATGTCAGGAATGTTAACATTTACCACAGATATGCTGGAAAGGCTGAAAGTAAGAAAATACTTTAAACACAAAAACTGGACGGTAATGCTGCAATCAAGACAAAATTGTCAGGAATATCAACAATTACCTCTGTTTTACCTCAGAGGATATTTAGCGTAGTTAGCACTGACAGCGGGAAGAAATCCGGGAAACGTTATTTCATCAACTCAAAGCTTGACGAAACTCTTGTACTCATCAAACCCCACTTTGTCTCCCTTTTGAGTCATTCCCACCCAAATATGTATGTGTGTGTGTGTGTGTGTGTGTGTGTGTGAGTGTGAGGGGAGCCGGCAGGACAGAACTGCCCTATGCTCCCTCCCAGTCTAGACCGATGACACAGAGATTATAGAGCTGCAGGCATTTCCTGCTGTCCTCCCCGGGGCAGATGGTCACGCCCCCCCGACCTTGCAGGGTTCTGATGGTCTTCTCCATCAGAGCCCCACACACACACACACACACACACACACACACACACACACACACACACACACACACACACAAAAGAAAGGAGGAAGGAGCTTGACTGAATGGTCTGTGTTCTTAGAATGTGTGTGGAGATGATGCACTAGTGATGCACGGTACACTGACATTAAAAAAGTACCGTGGTACTAATATTTTTAAAAACTATACAATACCACTATGCTGAAATTATTGATACTTTGAATAATATTGATCTGTCTGTTTAAGCACAGCGCTGACAGCAGTGATGTCTGTTTGTGAGGTATCCGTGACTGTTGATTGGAGTCTGTAATGAGGGCACAACCTTCCAAATGGTGCAACAGAAATGCATTTTTATGATGTTATTGTGCACCTTAAAAATTCTCCAGTCTGTCTTTTTCAAACAACATGACACAACCGGTGTGTTTTTTCCCTAAATAACAGCTGTTTTGAGAAAATCAGTGAAACATTTTTATTTTTTACACAAGTTCTAGTGTCATCCTGTTATTTTGTGTGCGTTTCTTCATCAAATTGAATATTTTCAATCGTCTGTGAAATTGTCAATTACTGATATAATAATAACAGACGTTATACATAATAAAAATTCTCTTATCAACATTAAATACATGTTTAAATAAAAAGAAAATACCAACATACATTTATTTTGATTGAAAAAAATATATATATTTTTTTTATATAAAATTTTTTTTGTAAAATGTATTAGTTTAATCTTTTGCTGTGGTACCGACTTCAGTTGTAGATTTTCCTTTTTTCTGAATTATTATTATTATTGTTATTATTATTGTTATTTATTATTATTATTATTATTATTATTATTATTATTATTGTTTGATTATTTATCTGTGTAGCACTTTAAGCAATAGACATTGTCATTAAGCAGCTACACAGAAGTCCAGGTGTAAATTTTAAGTCCTAATAAGCAAAGCCAGGATTTTAAAAAGGTCATAAGCTACAATGCATGGACAGATCTTTAATTTAATAATGATTTAAAAAAAATTAAACACACCTGAGCATTGTCCAAGATTTAACCATGTCAACAAAAAGAAAGTATAGTGGCATGTATAGTGGTACAGGCAATGAAGAAACCTTTGTTTTTTTTTTCTAAACGAGATAAAAATGAGGCATGTCAATTAATTTTTTTTCCCTAATGTATAGTCAGGAGGCGGCACGGTGGTGTATTGGTTAGCACTGTCGCCTTGCACCGCCAGGGTCCGGGTTCGATCCCTGGCCAGGCTCGATTCCTGTCTCTGTGTGCATGGAGTTTGCATGTTCTCTCCCCGTGCTTGGTGGGTTTCCTCTGGGTACTCCGGTTTCCTCCCACAGTCCAAAGACATGCAGGTTAGGCTAATTGGCGTTCCCAAATTGCCCGTAGTGTGTGAATGACTGAGTGTATGTGTGTGTGTCTGTGCCCTGCGATGGATTGGCACCCTGTCCAGGGTGTACCCTGCCATGTGCCCTAAGTCTCCTGAGGGCCCCCGTGACCCTGAATACAGGATTAATCGGTATAGATGATGAGTGAGTGAGTGAGTGAGTAAAACATCCAGTTCTAAAGCGGTTACTTGTATATTATATGACACATACATTTCAGGGTTTCTTGAACAGCACATCCCACTTTAGTGGTGTGAGTAACTGTATTAGCGAGTCCCTTCGGTCTTACTGATTAACTGAATCTTTGATGAACAAAAGCGTTCCTTTTGAAGTAGACCTCGTGCAACAGTAATAAGTGATTCAAGATGCTTTTTATTTCTGTTTGTGAAAACTTCCCGCTGCTCGATTGGAGCCGTTTGGAGTCTGGTCCAAACCCTAAAGAGCGTGATGAATGTAGGAAACACTTTCACATAGAGCAGATCGTGGCGTTTCTCTTTTTTTTCCATTGGTAGCGGTTAAGCGACTGCGCCAACACCCAGAAGGTTGTGAGGTCAAATTCCAGAACCCCCCGAACAAGACGTTTAACATACAGCTTGCAAATTCGGACAATTAAAAGGATATGAAAGTAGTGTTTGGGACAAAGTTTGAGATTCTGAAGACGGTTGGATTAAAAAAACAATCTGTCAATAAATTATTTTACATTTTTATGGAAAGCTGTATTGCATTGTCTTAAATCTTATTTAAACTGACCACATTTGTCTTTCCATATCACGCTCAATGCAGTTTCAAGCCATTCCTAGAAACCTTATATGGGGAAATGAGTCTGGCTCTGGAATAGTATTTACTGCTTTTTTTTATTGTTTGTAACCCAGAGCAGAGAGCAGAGTTTTAGCAGACACGCAGCCATGTTTTTTTCCCACCGTCCATATTTCTGTGGAACGTTTCCATTATTCTGTGGTGTTCTATAAAATTGAAGCGAGGCAGAGGCAGGCTTTTGAAGGAGATCCTTTAAGCCACTGCGGCTTCACGAAAAGAATTGCACGGGCTCTTTACTTCGGTCTTATTTGTCGGCCACCCCATTTTTCTTTCTCGCTCCTTCCTGCCCGCCCTTTACTGTAGACGTGAGTGCAGACGCCCATGTCCTTCAGCATGAAAAATAGCTCGGCGAGAATAATAGAACAATTTCCAAAGCTAGACAGACACTTGGGGCGGCAAAGTGGCTCCCACAAAGCCGTCGGGACACAAAAATGGCAGTGGTTGAAGAAGCATTCAGGAGCGGGACAAAAGCAGCCTCGCGCCCTTTGTGCGGGAAGAAGAGGAAATCGTTCCTTCTCCAGGGATGTCTCACGTCTCGTCTGTTCTTTCTGTCCAGGTGAGAGGACGTTCAAGTGCGACCAGTGCGACGCCACGTTTAAGCGCAAGGACACACTGAATGTACACATACAGGTGGTGCATGACGGGCACAAGAAGTACAAGTGTGACCTGTGCGAGAAAGCCTTCGTCACTCCATCTGTGCTCAAAAGCCACAAGAAGGTACAGTATGTCTATAGATTTGACTTTATTTGTAAGCTTTATAATGATGTGAATATCTCCTGCCTGTGTCCTCTTGGTGAAGTCTTCTTCACACCTCTGTTGAATTCTTCATTCTGATTGGTCAAATGCTGTAGTGTAGCTGTCTGTAATATCACTTTCAATGTGTTTACATATAATGTTTCCATGGTGTGTGGTATGTGGCATAGTGATCATCACTGTGGCCTTGCACCTCTAAGTCGGTCGATTCCCCTCTTGGGGTTTGTGTGCATGTTCTCCCTGTGCTTCTAGTTTCCTCCCACAGTCCAAAGGCATGCAGATTAGGGTAACTGGCGTTTCCAAATTTGCCCGTAGCGTGTGTGTACTCCACATTGTGCCCCCGAGTCACCTGGGATAAACTCCAGGCCTCCCCGCGACCCTGTACAGGATAACCACTATAAAGAATGAGCGAGAGAAGTGTTTCCATGGTAACAGCAAATTCGCACAAAGTGCCGACTTATCAGTCAGATTGTAAAAAGTTCAATTTAACATAAAAAAATATAAAGTCGATACGGTGACGATTCAGAGCTGTTTGTACGTTTTCTCAGCAGGACGTTTATCAGGACAGAGGGATTTCGGGAACATGACAAGCTGTGTAACTTTTCGTTTTTTTTTTTTTTATAATCAGTTAAGAGTGGAAAAAAAGAGATTGGTGAAGGATAGACTGTTTATAGCTACGATAACATAAATCGTTAAACAACCCTTAACATTAATTGTTGCTATAGTATAAATGGATAAAAAAAAAAAACATAATTCAAGAAAAAATTTAGAGTTGCAGTGTTGTTTGTCTGTAGTACCACGTGTATATGTGTTTTAATCCCCTTGGTAGTGTTGAGCATGTATAGAGAACGTCAGTTTTTCCCAAGATTACATCAGATATTTTCTGAAGTGATGAATGGCCTTTAATTAACGCAAGGAAAAAAAAGAAAAAAAAGAAAACACAGTGATCTATCTAAAGTTTGCACAATGAGCGTTTGAATAAAAACAAAACAGTGGATGCGTCACTTTTACTTTCAGCCCCATTGCAGTAACAGCCAATCACGCGAAAGCTATACACACAGATTGGTGTGACAAACTGCAGAAGTGCTGTTCACCAGTGAGGTTCTGGTTTATGATGTCATTCATCATGATATTTATACTGTAGTATTGATCTGGTAAACTTAGCAGAAGGTCAATTACGGTTGTTGTATGGTTGTATAGGTTGTGAAGTCGTCTACTTAAAACACAATATCGGAACAACTTTGTTTTTGAACGTTAGAATGACTTTGGTAAAATTGTGTTGGTCTAAAGTTGAATGAATGAATGACCTCAAAACTCCAGAGCATTTATGCCGCATAATGTCTGCTCATATGATATCCGAATTACATAACGTCTGATTTCACAGACCTGATCTCAGACGTCAAGCAGCACATACCTGCACATGCTCATGCTGACCGGCTTTTTCCCTCTGGCTGTTTTCTGATGTAATAGTTTGCTAAATTGCGATATTCTTTTATTTGGAGGAGGTATTTTATTGTGGTTGTTGTTTTAGAAAGTGATATATGTGCAAGTCTCAGCAACGGCTCAAACACTTAAGGTTTTGGGTTTCTGATTGGAAGGTCAGGGTTCAAGCACCAGCACCGCCAGGCTTCCACTGTTGAGTCCTTGAGCTCCAGGGGTGCTGTATCCTGCTCAGGTGCTGTGCTCTGACCCAAACTTCCTAACTGAGATATGCTTAAAAATCGTTTTTAAAAAAATCACAAAAGCATTTCACTATGCTGTTAGGTACATTTTATCTTTATCTTATTAGGTTCCTGGTGGACGAGTGGCAAGCATTCATCCCCTCATCACTGTGGCTCGGGTACGAGTGCTTGTCCCAAGTCACACTCGCTCTCACTCATTCTCTAAAGCGCTTATCCTGTACAGGGTCACAGGATGCCAGTCCATTGCAGGGCACAAGCGCGCACACTCATGCACTACAGGCAATTTGGAAACACCAATTACTCTAATCTGCATGTGTTCAGACTGTATACCGAGAGAAAAACCACCACACACGGGGAGAACATGCAGACTCCATAAGGAGGGACCCTGGATGTACCACTATGCCAATTACAACTAAAAAAGAAATAAAACAGCAGGATCAAAGATATAATTCAGTTCGGAAGTATAAATAATTATACGGTGGAACCTTGGATTACGAGCATAATTCATTCCGGACGTAGGCTCGTGTTCCAAAACACTTGTAAACCAAATCATCATTTTCCCATAAGAAATAATGAAAACTCCAATTATTGGTTCCACAGCCCCAAAAATGAAATACATAAAAATAATTAATGCAATCTATAAAATGAAAATAAAACAAATTAATCTGCACTTTACCTTTAAAAAAAAGTACAAATAAATCCCGACAGATAAGTGTTTCCGTTGGTGTGTGTGTGGAATTAGCCCCTTCCCTCGCCTCGTTTTAAACACAGTAACACTCCTCCTCTCTCTCCCCACCTCGCTTTTTAAGTTTCACAACAAATACACACACACAGCGGAAACACCGTTTTAACAGGAAAAAAGAAATCTCTCTGACACTGGCGTGAACGCATACTAAGGGAATCACTGCGGTAAAGTAAAAAAAAAACAGAAACAAAACAAATGAACCAGCACCTTACCTTTGAAAAGAATCGCGACAGAGCAGAGTTTCTGTGTGTTTGTGAAGCCGGGAGGGGGTGAAAAGGCGAGAGAGCGTCTGTGCGTGTGTCAGGGTGTTTGCGTGTGTGTGTGTGTCGGTGTCAAATTAAGCGCACGCACACACATAAGAGATGCTGAAAAAATTCCGCAGCGCAAGAGTGACGCTCGGTGTCAAAATAAGAGTCGCATGCCTGATACATGATACTCAGCGCTCGTAAACTAATACTTGCTCGGTTTCCGATAAAAAATGTATTAAAAATCTTTGCTCGGTTTGCGGGACACTCGTAAACCACGTTACTCGCAATCCGAGGTTCCACTGTATTTTGAAGTTGTATTTGCAAAATCCATGCCGTGCCTTTCAGTCAATGTCAGTCCAGCGATGTCCTATCAGAGTAATTCTGACTTCCAAAAGCAAGCTTATACTAGTGATTTCGACAAACCAGACATTCCCGTGTAAATATTTTTGTTAAACTCAACCATCCCTTCCATTCACCGGCCAGTAAACCCACCAATCAGAGGTTAGATTTACTACTCAGTTTTTTTTTTGTTCGAGTTTGTCATGACCGTTTAGGATTTTCATGTCCATCCAGAACAACTGTCATTTTTTTGCATTGAAGCCTGCGTTTAATATCCCCTCTCACACCGTGCGCAGTCTGACAGCAGGTCCGTCTGTTGGGATTCCTGTCGTCTCCTGTCAGCCGAACTCAGACCAAAAGCCATCAGCGGCGTAGGGCTTTCAAAGAGCCCGGAGATTAAAAGCACTGAACTTTGACGGCTTATTATCAGACCCGAGATCAGATGGAAACGAAGCTCTTGGAGGATTACATTAGTGGTGTGGAGGAAGATAGTTCTGAGTGCAAAAGTTTGTACGCCCTAAAGACAGGCTCCAAGTGTATTGTGATATTGTCGTGGTTAAATTGAGGCTAAAAGCTCCACACACACACACACACTCTCACACACACACACACACACACACACACACACACACACACACACACACACACACACACACACACACACATGCGTAGCTCCAAACACGCATGTCTAGCAAATTGCCATGTGTACACTCCACTGGAGTGTTGTTGATAACACCGAGAGCGACTGAGCCTTTTAGCCCGACTATTTCAAACTGATAATAACACACACACACACACACACATATATGCGGTCTCTCTCAGTGTGTGGATCTGATCTCTTAATAACAGAACAGTCTTACACACACACACACACACACACACTACGTGTTTTACAGATGAGAAACAGATTACTAAAGAACGTGTTGTTGGATAAATAAGAAAGAGAAGGGAAGTTTAGTGTGGCGTAGATTCGAGAGCGGAGGGATCGAGAGGTGACGCACGGCGCAGCTTCGAAACCAGTGAGAACGAGGAACGAGGGATGTGTAGGAGAGAGAGAGAGGAATGGAATCAAGGCAAAGGAGATAAGGTGTGTGAACAAGAAATGAGAAAGGAATGCTCGACTCGTTACTTGGACTGTGGGGCGTATAGAAACAATATAACCCCCCTCCCCCTCCCACGCACTCTCTCATCCACTACATATCGTGCCATCCGTCTTCTAGAACGTTCCACAAGTCATGTTGCCTTTTGTTTCTGTTCGTATCTGATAGACTCACACCGGAGAGAAGGAGAAGATCTGCCCGTACTGCGGTCAGAAGTTCGCCAGCAACGGGACGCTGAGAGTGCACATTCGCAGCCATACAGGTCAACACACGACACACACACACACACACACACACACACACACACACACACACACACACACACCCATACACACACACACACACACACACACACACACACACACACACACACACATATACACCACGTCCATCGAGGTGACCTCAGAAACCTCATCCGTAGCTTAAAATTGCATCACACCAGACTTGCACACGATAGCTGGACTTTTTTCTCCAAAGGCATTCTGGTCGTCTCTTTTCTTTCTTTTTCGGTTGGGTTTTTTTTTTATTTTTTTTTTGTGCACCCTTATTTAGTTTTGATCATGAAAAGAGAACCAGCTCTTGTAATGGAAATAAAGTTTGTCTTTCTCAAGTTGCACTAATAAAGATAAATCAGGCAGGGCGTCCATAATCAAACGGGCATCCTGTTTGATTTGCATGGGGAAGTACGGCTCCCCTAGAGGGACACACAGAGCTCTGCTGTCCTGTGGACGGAGTGACAGCGTGTCCTTATAATGGAGATCCAGACATTCCTGTGTGCTGCCATAACAACATGCTTCAGCGCAGGCCACACACACTCCTTCTCTTTGACAAACACACAGACATACACTCACACATACACTCACATACACACACACGCTTCCTTGTCCATTTTAAATCGTGGTTTGAAATCACAATCATACCCATCAAATCAAACTTTCTTTTTTTTCCATCCCTGTTCTGTCACCCCCCCTCCACTTTTTATTTCCTTCTTAATTTTCCCTTTTCTTTTTCAAATTATTCAGTGTTTATTCTTCGAGTCTTTAAACCTCCTTAACTCGAGATTTTCTACAAACACCGCGCTCTTCCCACAATCGCATTACGGACGAAGGTTCCAGCTGGATCTCTATCAGAGGTTTAAGGACTGAAGAATGAGCTATAGACGGACGGATGGGTTCGGGGTAGGAGGGACGGTTGACAGCCAGAACGAACGCACGGAAAGAACTCTTCATTTTCTTCCTCTCGGTTTCGTGGGATAGAGCTCTGTGGTGATGTGCCAGTCTTTTTTTTTTTTTTTTTTTCCTCTTTTTTTTTTTTTTTTTGAAGGCTGGAAGTGCGATTCATTCTTAAAAATATACATAACTAAAATTACTTTTCTATAGCAATAGCAGATTGTTCTGGGATTTTTTTTTATTAATTAAATAATGCCACATCCAATTAGATCTATATGTAACATTGCAGAAACATGTTACGCACGTTTCCGTTATCACTTACATTCACCTCAGTTTTTTTTTGTTCCTTCAAGGTCTCATATTTTACTACAAGGTGTGTTCATCAAACCGCGACTTTTGATTGTGCAGAATAACAGAACACGGTTATGAGATTTAAAAACTTCCTTTATTTCTCCATAGAATCCCCTGCTAGACTAATGCACTTATCCCAGTGTTTCACTAGTTTTCTCAGTACGCCAGAGCCACGATTAGTCCGCCTGCTTAATGGCCCCCCAGGAAGGCGCTGCACTCGCCGAATGTTCACGGGAACGACACACGCAGTGAGCTGAGAGCCACCTCGACCGGGATCGTCATTCAAAACGTTTGCACCATTCAAATGTTTCAACGCGTCTACGAGAATGCTTGAAGTCTTCTGTAAATGTACATCTGGTTTACAAACCCTCAAGTCCCGGTTTGACTTGAACGCCCCTCATATTTCAGGTATCAGTCCTTCCCCAAAGTGTGTGAGTTAATGCTCCTTTTTATACCTCAGACTCACTTTATTTCACTTCCCTTCCGAACGCACCGTTTCAGCATCTATGTAAATGAGCCACTCCTGAGCCACGCCCCTCCAGAGAACAGCAGGGGCGAGCGAAAAGACGGGGGAGGGTACATCTACTGTATGTGTTCATAAATGTGTTCGTATATACATAGGGTACATGTACATGTGTTCACATCAACAATACCATCCCATTTATGTCACCTTGTAGGTCGTTACTATAGAAACAATAACTTATTAGAGTAGGTAAACTGATATAGACCTGAAAGTACCGCACAGCCAGAACTGGAGAATTCCTACCAATCAGAATCCAGAATTCTGTTCTGAATCCTAACACCAGCTGCTAATTAAATTGTTATTATACAGCACATTAAGCGAGACACACATACACCCTTCACACATACTCGTTAAATGCACTCAGATTTTCCTCAGAGTTGAGCGACTGAGATTTATAAACAGTTCGGGAGCCTGATGCTGGGTTTTTACCCGTCTGACCGCCGGAGACAAGTTACACGAGCGACATCAGACACATTCTGCTCTTTTATGGGCCTGGAGGCTCTTTGTCTGTCCACACACTAACACAACACAGCTATTATTAACCCGGCAGCCTTCTCCTCCTCTCACACACACTCGCACTCGAATCTGGATGCACGCAAACACGCCTGCTATAAAAATGACAAACAACCACGGCGAGAAGATGTTAGTGGGTGTAGTAGATGCGTGGGAATGCATGCGCGCGCGTGTGTGTGTGTGTGTGTGTGTGTGTGTGTGTGTGTGTGTGTGTGTGTGTGTGTGTGTGTGCGTGCGTGTTTGTATGTCTGAGAGAGGGATGCGGCTCAAGGCTCTAAAGGAGAAATGAGAGAGGGGAGAGAGAAGAGAAACAAGAAAGCAAAGAAAGGAGCTCTTCAGCAAGGCATCCAGCAGCATGACCTCTGACCCCTGCTGCCTATAAATCCTCTAAACTCAAGCTTCCTTTCGCTTTTTTTAGTGTCATCCATCGCCTTCCGCTTTCTCTGGCTAGAGGAAATGATTCTATCACCATTGGCGATAGAGATGGGAGAGAAAATCAGTTCAGTTATGCTTCAGATTTTTTTTTTAATACTATATTTTTTATTTATATACAGTATATTTACATTTAAGGTTGTAAAATGTTGCTATTGCTCTATAATTCTACAAGCGGTAATTTTGCTAAATTTGTTTAGAATTGTAACTAAATCTGGAAAAAAATATATATATATATATATAATCAGTATATTTATAAAATTGTGATATTATGAATGGACATTGCGGTATCGTGATACTATTGTATCAGGTGGCTGCCGTTGATTCCCGTCCCTATTAGACAGAAGGCTATCGGTTCTACAGAGAAACTAAAATTATTTATGATTGACCTATTAAAAGATCTTTAATTTTTTTCAGGAATATTTATTTTATTTTTATACATACATTTCAAATGATAATTACCCTTTTTGTTCAGTTCTGATAAATTTACCAAATTTGATTGGTTAGAGACGGCACGTTCCAGGGTCCAGGTTCGATTCCCGTCTCTGTGTGCATGGAGTTTGCACGTTCTCCCCGTGCTTGTTCAGTTTCCTCCCAATAGGTTAATTGGCGCTCCCAATTTGGCCGTAGTGTGTGAGTGAGTGTGTGTGCTCTGCGATGGATTGGCACCCTGTCCAGGGTGTACCCCGCCTTGTGCCCTGTGTGTCCTGGGATAGGCTCCAGGCCCCCGTGACCCTGAATACAGGCTTAAGCGGTATAGATGATGAGTGAGTGATTAGTTAGGAAGTTGTAATGAATGTAAAAAGAATAGTTGACATACTTCTGCACTGTAGCATAAAGCACAAAATAATTGTTCATACATTTACAGAAGAAAAAAAAAGCATACGATACTGTCCAATCCTGTATTATTATGATTGTTATTAGATCTGAAAGTTGGGGTTCGGGATGGTAACAGTGGGCGGGCAAATCATGAGATTTTACACTAGTTAAAAGTGAGTCCTAAACTTAATGAGAGAATGTGTTTTTGATTTCAATTCTTACTGTTTAAATCAGACTTTTAAGTGACTTCAGGCAATCTGTAACGAGACAGTGTAGGAGGCACCAGGGCGTATTAAATAGATTTAAGCTTTCAAGATTTTAGGAAATGATTTAAATCTAAAGAAGTGGAGTGAAGGCAGTGATGGCTGTCTGGGTTGCTGGTAATACGGCAAAATCCTTAATCCTACCACCCATACAACGCAGCCACCACATGCAGTGCCAGTCCCCAGCCCGGTTAGAACCTGGGGGGTTGCGACAGGAAAGGCACCTGGTGTAAAATCTGTGCTAGATCTTGCGGATCAAATCATCATGATGTGGTGATCCCTAGGATAAAAGAGACAAAGCCCGAGGAAAGTATGGGATGACATTTTCCCTGTTTCCACTGGAAATCTAAAAGTGGAATATATTGGACGTGTCTCAAAGTTCCCACCAGTGAGGTGAGCTCATTCAGCCCTTCTTGTGTTTCAAGATATTATATCTTTCATTTCCAGTCAAAACATAATAAGGAAATAATGAAATACAAATACGATGAATTCCTGAAACATGTAAAGCTCAAGAGAGATCCTCAGATTTGGGGCACGGCAGGTGGCATTGCCGCCTCACAGAGCGCTCCTGAGCTCACGTTACCCTCTGTGCAAAGATGTGAGTCTTCTCCTTCTGTTTGCATGGGTTTCCTTGAAGAAGATGAAGGTGTGTTGGCTACACTAAATTGCCCCTAGGCGCCCTGTGATGGACGTGGATCACATCATGCCCAAGGCAGGTTCTTGATCCAGCATGGCCTTGTTAGTAAAGACGAATGAAAGACAATAGCGGTGTAGAAGTCAGCACACGAGTCGAGTGCATTCTGTGTGGATTCTGCTACAGTTTCATGTGTTGCTACTTAAGATGGTTTACAGTTTCATACAAGTCGTCTAGTAAGTGGTTACAGCATCGCACAGCTCATGGTGCATGGTTTATTCTGGTGTTTTTTTTTTTTTATTCTGCTATTCTTTGTAGCCAGTGTAAGCAGTGTGGTTAGCCCCACTGCTGGGTGTACTCTTCGTCCCCTGCCATAGAACTTGTCTCATACACTCTCAGACAATTTCCATGATGTGTGGTCTGTCAAGCTCTTATATTGTCTCAAGTGTTGCATCATACTCTTGAATATATATATATATATATATATATATACACACACGTGGACAAAATTGTTGGTACCCTTCGGTCAATGAAAGAAAAACTCACAACGGTCACAGAAATAACTTTAATCTGACAAAAGTAATAATAAATAAGAATTCTATGAATGTTAACCAGTGAAAGTCAGACATTGCTTTTCAATCGTGCTTCAACAGAATTATTTTTAAAAATGAACTCATGGAACAGGCCTGGACAAAAATGATGGTACCCCTAACTTAATAGTTTGTTGCACAACCTTTTGAGGTAATCACTGCAATCAAACGATTCCTGTAACTGTCAATGAGACTTCTGCGCCTCTCTGCAGGTATTTTGGCCCACTCCTCATGAGCAAGCAGTTGTGTCCGGTTTGAAGGGTGTCTTTTCCAGACAGCATGTTTCAGCTCCTTCCAAAGATGCTCAATAGGATTGAGGTCAGGGCTCATAGGAGGCCACTTTAAAATAGTCCAATGTTTTCCTCTTATATATATATATATATATATATATATATATATATATATATATATATAATATATAGGTGGGGTGCAAATACAAATCGTTTTAAAGCACAGATGTCATGACTAACTATGAATTTAAACTAAGAATCTTTTCATTTTTCTTTAAAAGAACATTAGTAAACTCCTCGAGTTACAGTACATCGTGATGGTACCGAAGGCCATGACGGATCGTCTGAAAAAGTTAATCCCTGGCCCAGTGTTTGTCCAACCTGTAGAGGAACAGTCCGCACACCATTTATTTTCCTAAGCAAACACTCCCACTGAGAGTTTAAAGCCAACTTAATCCTTAAAGGTAACTTTCTTCACCCAAGTCCAAGCTCTTTTTAATCGCAGATGAAGTGAGATCGTCCCTGAAGAGTGTACATGCTGGGAAACTTTACTACATCATGAGTTAACCTGTCTCAAATGACCTGAAACATCTGATCAGCCTTTGTTTTTCCATCTGTGGTTGGAGTTAAAATCTCATTAGATTCTGGTAAGAGGGAGTGGAGGTTGGGTACAAGATGACCAGCGTGAGTGTGTGTGTGTGTGTGTGTGTGTGTGTGTGTGTGTGTTTAAAAAGATGTTTAATTTTTATTTATTTTAAGGATTTTATTTTATGTTGACATCCATAAAATTATATATACTGTAGAAACATATTTGGCAAAATGATATATGTTTGTTGCATGGATAAGAAGTGTTTCTGTTCAAAGAAACATGTCAAAATAAAAATAGTTCTCAGTGTGTTCATCATGTCCAGAGCCAGGCTGTCCTGTTTTCACTGATCTGAGTTGGCCTGCATGTAAAGGAGAACCCTGTCCGTAAGGGACTCAACAAGGCAGTGTGCAAAGCAAGCGTTGGCGTACTGCATGTTGGCTTAATGCCTCCCAGATCGGAAGGATTTACTTGACATTAGCTCACTCACGTGCCAGCAGTTTTCCTGAGCTTTTTCTTTCGGTCCAAGGTGTCCATGATGTCATTCTCAGGCGCCACCGTGTACCCGGCTCTTTGAGAACGTGACTTGAGCTGCACTCTTGATGTGAAGTGTAATGCCAGAGCTGCTTCAGGAGCTTGACCTTAGGCTGCTTTAGCTTCAGTGATGAGCAAGATGCCACAACTTGCGAACTTGGGAGTATCTTTCCATTCTTTGATGGACTCCGAACCTGTCGGGTCACAGTGAAGGAGGTGTGGTCTCTGGGTCTGTTAGTCCCATTGGCGGAGGCGTTTCCTCTGTACCTGTCAGTCCGAGTGAAGGAGATGTGGCTTCTGTGCCTGTCAGGCTTAATAAAGGCTGTATGACCTCATTTGCTGTCAGTCCTACTTAGATAGGTGTGGCCTCTGTACCTGTCAGTCCAGGTTGTGAGGTCTATGCTGGTAAGCCTGAGTGAAATAGGTGTGTCCTCTGTACCTGTCAGTCCTAGTGAAGGCAATGTGACATCTGTGCCTGACAGTCCCACTTAAGGAGGTGTGGCCTCTTCGTCTGTAAATCCTTGTGAACGAAGTGTGGCATCTGTACCTGTTAATTCCCAGTGAAGGGGTTGTGGACCCAGTACCTGTAAGTCCAAGTTGCAGACACTATGCTGGTAAGTCTGAGCGAAGGAGGTGAGGCCCCTGTACCCGTCAGTCCCTGCGTGGGAGATGTTGCCTCTGAGCCTGAGAGTGCTAGTGAAGAAGACATTGATTCTTCAGGCCTGTTAAAGCCGTTAAAGCTTGAAAACTGCTTTTGCACTGGTCTTAGATCAGAATCTAACAGCTGATCTATTCAATGAAATGTGCCATGAGATTGGAAGAAAGTGGATGCTGAATTGTATAACAAACCACGATTGGGATTTTTTTCTTCTTCGCCGAACCACATCTTAAAGTGTTACTCCGGCAGATCTGAGACGTCCTCATGAATGGACAACCTATTTGATGGTCTGGTTTGGTACTACGTCATGGAGCAGGTGTGTGTGTGCGTGCGAATGAATATTCATGTTGTTCCAGTGAGTGGCTCTTCTACAGCAGTGTGAGCAATATTGTCGGTGTGATCTGCACCCGACAGCACGTCATAGGGGGTTGTGTACATGTCTGTGTGTATGTGTCGGTGTATGTTGTAGTTGCCTGGGGGATTAGCCGTGCGGGAGAACCTAAAGGAAACATTTACAGAATGCAGACGCTAAATGACATCATAGGGCGTGCCGAAAAGACACAGGTTTAGAAGTTTTTCCTGGATTTACATTTCACTGAAAATCCCCTTGTAAAACACAGACTGTTGTGCGTGAGTGATTGGGTTATGCCACAACATGCACAAACCCAGTGTGCCGCCGTTTGATATGAGGGATGGGTACAAGTACTTGCAGTTGTCAGCGGCGTCTCGTCATAACAACATTTCTTTAATGTGTTAATTTATCTGGGATATTTTTACATTAATTAGTGCACGGCCATGGCCAAGCGTTTTTGAGAATTACATAAATATTAATTTTCACAATGTCTGCTGCCTCAGTTTTTTTTGTATATGCTCTAGAATGTTATAAAGAGTGATCAGATAAATTACAGTTATTTGCATAGCCCCTCTTTGGAATGAAAATAAAATTAATCTGCCCAAAAATCAATTCCACTGCATTTCAGCTCTGACACAAAATGGCCAGCTGACATCATGTCATTGATTCTCTCATTAACACAAGGGAAAGTGTTGATGAGGACAAGGCTGGAGATCACTGTGTCATGCTAGTTAAGTTAGAATAACAGACTGGAAGCTTTAAAAGGAGGGTGGTGGTCGAAGTCATTGTTCTTTCTCTGTTTACCATTTAATCATCAGAATCAACCACCTAAATCAATTCCATTTAAATCAACAATATTTTGGATCATCGAGAACTTTAAGGAGAGAGATTCAATTGTTGTGAAGAAGGCTTCAGGTTGCCTAAGAAAGTCCAGCAAGTGCCAAGACTGTCTCCTACAGTTGACTCAGCTGCGGGATTGGTGAACCATCAGTGCAGGGCTTGTTCAGGAATGGCAGCAGGCACAGCACGCACAGTGAAGACTTTTGGAAGATGGCCTGCTGTCAAGAAGCCATTTCTCTCCAGGAAAAACATCAGGGACAGACTAATATTCTGCAAACGGTACAGGAATTGGACTGCTGAGGACTGGGGTAAAGTCATTTTCTCTGATGAATCCCCTTTCTAATTGTTTGGGGCATCCAGAAAAGAAAGCCTTGACGCTACCATCATTTCTGTGTCATGCCAACCGTATAGTATCCTGAGACCATTCATGTATGGGGTCGCTTCTCAGCCAAAGGAGAGGGCTTGCTCACAATTTTGCCTTGAATAAAGAATGGTACAAAAACATCCTCTGAAAGCATCATCTCCCAAACATCCAAGAACAGTTTGGTGATGACCATTGCCATTTCCAGCATGATGGAGCACCTTGCCATAAGGCAAAAGTGATAATTTTTTTATTAGATTTTTCTAAATTTCTAATTTAGTCGTGTCCAATTCCTCCCCGTCACTAGGGGGCTCCACATTAAGGCTACTACCACTCAGTCCGGGAGGGCCGAAGACTTTCACGTGTTTCCTCCGAACCACGTGACGCCAGCCGACCGCATCTTTTCGAACTGCTCGCTCACGCACCGTTGGGGGCGGAGTCACACACTCGGAGGACAGCGCTATCCGCTCCTTCCGCGAGCTCACAGACGCCCCTGATTGGCTGTAGAGCCGTGATTAATGTGGGAGCACTAAGTACCTCTCATCCTTCCCCTCTGAGAGAGCTTGGCCAATCAGCTCTCTCTAGACCTCCGGCTGCGAGAGGTTGCAGCATCACTCGGGAATCGAACTCGCGATCTCCGAATGATAGGGCGAGCGCTTTACCACTGCGCCACTCGGAGGCCCAAAAGTGATAACGAAGTAGCTCCGGGAACAAAACATAGAAATTTTGGGTCCATGGCCAAGAAACTCCCCAGATCTTAATCCCATTAAGAGCTGGTGGTCAATCCTAAAAATGCAACTGGACAAACAATAATCCACACATTCTGACTCCAAGCATTGATTATGACCCAGAAGCTGATGAATAGCAAGCCGCAGCGAATTTCGGGGGTCTTGAAAAGAAGGGCCGCCACTGTAAATATTGGCAATAAAAGCCTTTAATATAAAATGCTTGTGATTATACGTAAGTATACCAAAGTAACATCTGACAAAAAGATCTAAAAACACTAAAGCAGCAGACTTTTCGAAAAAGTATTATTTGTGTCATTTTCTCAACTTTTGGCCGCAGCTGTAAACACCAAAACTGAAGAAAATCTAAGAAATTATTTTATATTTTTTTAATAGCCTCTTTTTCACTCAAAACTCAGGATACTATCTTCATTATACCATGATGTTCGGACTTTCACATCTGCATCCTCCAAGGAGTATTTTACCAGCATGCATGCTGGGATTCCGACACTGTCCAGCTGTTTTCTGGATAGAGAAATTAAAAAATTTCTCTATCCAGCCTCTATCTATCAGTCTCTTACCAGCTTCAATACCTAAGACTTTGAGAATTTGATTCTGTCCAGCAACAGAACCTTCGACTTTAGTACTCTGGTATTTGAATCTATCCAGCTTCAGTACTTGAGAATTCACCTCTATCCAGCTTCAGTACTTAAGACTTTGTCCAGGTCAGAGATTCTGACTCTGTCCAGCTTCAGTCTGAGAGATTCTGACCCTGTCCAGCTTCAGTCTGAGAGATTCTGACCCTGTTCAGCTTCAGTCCCTGAGATTTTGAGCCTGTCCAGCTTCAGTCCCTGAGATTTTGACCCTGTCCAGCTTCAGTCCCTGAGATTTTGATCCTGTCCAGCTTCAGTCCCTGAGATTTTGATCCTGTCCAGCTTCAGTCCCTGAGATTTTGACTCTGTCCAGCTTCAGTCCCTGAGATTTTGATCCTGTCCAGCTTCAATCCCTGAGATTTTGACTCTGTCCAGCTTCAGTCCCTGAGATTTTGACTCTGTCCAGCTTCAGTCCCTGATATTTTGATCATGTCCAGCTTCAGTCCCTGAGAGTTTGATCATGTCCAGCTTCAGTCCCTGAGAGTTTGATCATGTCCAGCTTCAGTCCCTGAGATTTTGACCCTGTCCAGCTTCAGTCCCTGAGATTTTGATCCTGTCCAGATTCAGTCCCTGAGATTTTGACTCTGTCCAGCTTCAGTCCCTGAGATTTTGACTCTGTCCAGCTTCAGTCCCTGAGATTTTGATCATGTCCAGCTTCAGTCCCTGAGAGTTTGATCATGTCCAGCTTCAGTCCCTGAGAGTTTGATCATGTCCAGCTTCAGTCCCTGAGATTTTGACCCTGTCCAGCTTCAGTCCCTGAGATTTTGATCCTGTCCAGCTTCAGTCCCTGAGATTTTGACCCTGTCCAGCTTCAGTCCCTGAGATTTTGACTCTGTCCAGCTTCAGTCCCTGAGATTTTGATCATGTCCAGCTTCAGTCCCTGAGAGTTTGATCATGTCCAGCTTCAGTCTCTGAGATTTTGACCCTATCCAGCTTCAGTCCCCAAATTTGCACTGTCTCCAGCATGAATAGTTATTGATTTCCTGTTAAAATGCCATAACATTCCTTTGTATTCATGTGCGAGGGGTTTTTGTACTTGACTTCAACGCCATCAGAGTAAAAACTTACTGTCCAAAGACTCTGCGCTCATTAACATTGGCTGATTCTCAGGCTCGTATAAGAAGACAAAGAGCAGTAAGCACCAGCTATTAGTATTCCATAAACCTAAAGAATATAAAATAAAAATCTCTTTTTTTTTTGTCTGACAAGCGATTTTATGCAACAAGAACATTGTAAGTGCCAAAGACATGAAAAGGAGACAAAGATGTAAGATCTTTCTAAGTCTATATGACATCCATATGATATTCTCTATCAGTATGAAATACTATAGCGTAGCTAAGAAAGATTTACAGATTCAGTCTGGCTTGAGTACAAAGAGGACGTTCATGTATATATATATATATATATATATATATATATATATATATATATATATATGTGTGTGTGTGTGTCTCTGTGTGTGTGTGTGTATCTGTCTGATAGTATATGCATATGTCTGGTCATGGGTAATTCCTCTCGATGTCCTCTCTGCAGGAATTGCGGCCTCTCGGTAGTCCTCTGTGTTCTGGAGTGTTCAGACACGGCACGCGCTTTTCCACTGCACGTTTGACTCCCGAAATCTCATCCTTATGTCGGCGTGTGTGTTTATACAGACTTGTGCGATCTGCCATATCGTTTCAGCAGGATGGCAATGGACATAGACGGACAAGCAGAGATGTGTGTGTGTGTGTGTGTATTATGCTGGTTTACAGTCCCAGTGTTTTTGGATTTGTTGCAGTTTAGTTACAGAAAGTCTAAAGAAAGATTTTCTACTATGCTTCTTTTTTTTTTTTTATCTATTTTGAATTGAGATTTTAAACCTATTTTGGATTTGCGATTCACAGAATTTGGGGGCTTTGTTGTTGCATGTAAACATGAAATGAGCTTTATACGCTAAGGAGTTTCGGTACTTTCCATATAGTTGTCGCATGTGTGCATACGGCAATAATCCACATGGGTCTGTTTATCCTCAGCACTGCAGGAAATAACGTGTTACGGGATCTTTAGCAGGACCTCTCACTCTCTCTCTCTCTCTCTCTCTCTCTCTCTCTCTCTCGCTTTCTCTGCTGAGCAGGTCAGATGAAAAGATTTGTGTGAATGACCCGATTTAAACGCTTATCAGCTCAAGTGGATCGATATTGCATTTCGTTCTCTGTTTTTTAGACAGAGGCACGTGTGTGTCCAGAAGGAAACGGTGAATGTGTGACAGATAGGACTAATGTAAATCAGACTGCAGTTTTAGAACCTCAAAGCTCTCCATATAGCCCTGAGAAAAAAAATAAAATAAAGCTCAGTAGGTGAAGCATGCGACGGGGACAGCCATCTGTACACCATATTCTCTCTCTCTCTCGCTCCCGGTCTCTCACACACATGATGGGGTGACAAATGGATCGATTGGCTGAGGCGTCAGGGGGCCGCTTGGGACTCCCAGGGCTAAAGGTAAGCTATGAAGGCACCCAGGGGTCACACACGCCCGGTGTCCCCTTACTGAGCATGCTAAATCAATTAGCCCCTCTGTTTCTCCACACACGCATCAGAACCCGATGCTAATCCCCTTGCGACCCGGCTAAATAAGAGTCCACTTATAACAGCATGTGTCTGAAACCATCGGACTCCAGTCACGCTCTAATCATAGGTTGGAGTTTGGAATTTAACTCCGCTGTCTGGAGCCTCGCCTCTTTCAGGGTTAAGCTGTTAAGGCGGTGCATCAGAATTCGGAGACGGTGAAAGCAACTGTACACATTAGACACGTGCATACATCAGTCATGCGGTAAACGAT
Source organism: Clarias magur (assembly GCA_013621035.1). Lineage (NCBI taxonomy): Eukaryota > Metazoa > Chordata > Actinopteri > Siluriformes > Clariidae > Clarias > Clarias magur. The sequence continues at coordinate 21,614 of QNUK01000361.1, forward strand.
CTAACAGTAAAGACGTGTCCAGTATTGCAGCATGTTGCATAAACGGTTAAAATGAAATCAATGCCTTGTGTCGGTTTTCTTCAGTGTTCGTCTTCCACAAGATGGGAATTATCCATGTATTTCACGAGGAACTCTTTCGTAGGCGTTTTTGGAAACTAGTAGATTCTCTATAGCTAAGCAACAATTCTGTAGTTAATCTGCAATAATCTACTTTTACAAACTGTTGCCCGCCGTCGGTTTTCATGCAGTAGGTTGGTGTGATAAACAAAAAACATCCATTTAAGAGCAGTTCTGTCGGCTAAAACACCTTGTTAGAAGAAACCTTTATTTGTCACAAGTAATTTACAGAACAGAAAAATTATTTTCTTCCCATATCCCAGCTTGAGGAGATAATGGTACGGGCCTTACTCAAAGGACCAACAGTGGTAGCTTGGCACGAACCCCTGATGTTCTAATCAGCAACCCAGAGCCTTAACCGTTTAAGCGACCACTGCACTGTTAACGAGAGAGGTCAAAGGGGAATTACCAGACCAGGAAAATGTTCAGGCTATAGACTATATAAGGACTGGACATATCATACATGAACACACAGGTTTTCTGAAGAGCTCAATCATGGAGCTGACTCCGCCTCATCCCTGGTTAATCCTCAAATAGTCAAATGGGCGGAATGAAAGAACCGTGACTTCAAAACTGAGTCATTCCCCATTAGACCCCCATGTTAAAATGGTCATCTTCACAACTGAAATAAATATGTTTGGAGTCTGGTGCAAAAATGGTTTTGTTCTCAGTTAGTTTGCATTATCATTCACAGGTGCGAAAGCAAAACGCTACCGGTCTGCTGAAGCTATGGTCATTGGTTTGACGCCTGCAATGCAGCTATTCCCCAAATATACCACACCCTTAATTATGTATAATATGAATGGCTTAAGATAATTTACAGGTAATATTGTAAATACATGAACAAACAACCATGCCATGGTCAAAGATCACCGAGATCACATTTTATCATTTATAATGCATTAGATCATATTCTCGTACTCATACTGTACATGTGCTTACTCCTTTGCATTTTAATTTCATCTTCATTTTCTATTAAGCTTTTATCTTGTCATTTTGTCTTCTTCCCATTTTGACCACGATGATCAAAACTCCTCAAATAAGTCTTGAGCTTTTTACCACTGTTAGTGTATCTTAAGCCTGTCTAATCCTTGAAATGTGAATGCAGGAGTTTTTGGCTTGACCTACTACAGTTTTACAAGCTTCATAAAACTCCTCCACAGTCCCAGAATTCACTGCTGCGCCGGGTCTTTGTTGGCTTGACCCTCTAATGGCTTCCACAGAGCTGCTCGGGGTCTCAAAGATGAGCTTTAACCCGATACTTGGTGTTTATGACGCTTTTTAGAGCAGATTGGTTTGTTTGTCAATTTGACAGTCTTGCTTTGACAGGAGCGGGATTGTCGAAGGGCAGCCGAGGCCTTGTGAAGAAACTCGATGTAGCTTGAGGCTAAACTCAGGGGAAGGTCAGAGAGGGGGAGATGTGGAGGTGGTGTGGGTGTTTGGTGGCAGAGATCGGAGAATATATATGGTGGGTCTTGGAGATTATGGAAAATAGAGAAATAGACACAAAGATGGAAATAAAACTCACTTTGGTCGTTTTTTGTTGTTGTTGAGGAATTCAAATGGAAGTTTTTTTCCTTTTCATACAAAAGAAAAAAAAAAACACTATAGGTAAAACGTTTGTGGTCATTTTATTCATTACATTTATGTGGTTCCCCGAAACTGTTATCACAAAGATTGGAGTACACAATTATACACTCACCTAAAGGATTATTAGCAACACCTGTTCAATTTCTCATTAATGCAATTATCTAATCAACCAATCACATGGCAGTTGCTTCAATGCATTTAGGGGTGTGGTCCTGGTCAAGACAATCTCCTGAACTCCAAACTGAATGTCAGAATGGGAAAGAAAGGTGATTTAAGCAATTTTGAGCGTGGAGTGGTTGTTGGTGCCAGACGGGCCGGTCTGAGTATTTCACAATCTGCTCAGTTACTGGGATTTTCACGCACAACAATTTCTAGGGTTCACAAAGAATGGTGTGAAAAGGGAAAAACATCCAGTATGCGGCAGTCCTGTGGGTGAAAATGCCTTGCTGATGCTAGAGGTCAGAGGAGAATGGGCCGACTGATTCAAGCTGATAACCACTCGTTACAACCGAGGTCTGCAACAAAGCATTTGTGAAGCCACAACACGCACAACCTTGAGGCGGATGAGCTACAGCAGAACACCCCACCGGGTGCCACTCATCTCCACTACAAATAGGAAAAAGAGGCGACAATTTGCACGAGCTCACCAAAGTTGGACAGTTGAAGACTGGAAAAATGTTGCCTGGTCTGATGAGTCTCGATTTCTGTTGAGACATTCAAATGGTAGAGTCAGAATTTGGCGTAAACTGAATGAGGACATGGATCCATCATGCCTTGTTACCATTGTGCAGGCTGGTGGTGGTGGTGTAATGGTGTGAGGGATCTTTTCTTGGCACACTTTAGGCCACACTTAGTGACAATTGGGCATCGTTTAAATGCCACGGCTTACCTGAGCATTGTTTCTGACCATGTCCATCCCTTTATCACCACCATGTACACATCCTCTGATAGCTACTTCACAAACGTCACAAAGCTTTTTCAATTTGGTTTCTTGAACATGACAATGAGTTCACTGTACTAAAATGGCCCCCACAATCACCAGATCTCAACCCAATAGAGCATCTTTGGGATGTGGTGGAACGGGAGCTTCGTGACCTGGATGTGCATCCCACAAATCTCCATCAACTGCAAGATGTTGTCCTATCAATATGGGCCAACGTTTCTAAAGAATGCTTTCAGCACCTTGTTGAATCAATGCCACATAGAATTAAGGCAGTTCTGAAGGCGAAAGGGGGTCAAACACCGTATTAGTATAGTGTTCCTAATAATCCTTTAGGTGAGTGTATAGATTGTTGCATATAGAATGTTGTTGCATTACACTTTTCCTTCTCTTGTACAAAGGGCGCTTTTCTGAGCCTTTGCGTTTAATCGAGGCTTGCAAACCAACTTGGTGTGTACTGCCACCGGCTGTATCGGAGAGTAAAAATATGCGAGTGTACCAGAGTCTGGAGAACACCAGTATTGTGAACGCTGGCCAGCAGAGGAGTGCGGACAGGGAGCAGTTCTTCCGATGCATGATACAAATCAAGCATGTCTATTGTGGAAGCATCCGAAGATGCCTAAACCTGCCCCAGCATGGCGATGCCCCTGTGAACAATGCAAGCTCCGTGAAGACGTGGTGTATTAAGGTTGGAGTGGAAGAACTCGAGTGTCCTGTACAGAGCCCTGACTGAACTCAACCCCACTTAACACCTTTGGGATAATCTGAAACTCGAGCCTCCTTGACATTCCAGCATTGGTGCCTGACCTTTCTAATGCTCTTTCAGTTGCAGGAACACGAATCCTCACAGCGACGCTCCAAAATCTAGTGGAAAGCCTTCGCAGAGCAGAGTGGAGCGCGCTGAAAGAGCAAAAGGTGAATAAATCTGGAATGAGATGTTCACCAAGCGCGTGTTGGTGTGATGCTCAGGTGTCTGCAAACTTTTTGATATGCACTAAATGACATATCCAATCCTTACATCCTCATCCTGTAGATGCTTGCGATTTGGCAGTGCAATTACGCCCTTACAATTTTACAGTCGCTTGGGGTCCAGCTTCCACTAATTACACTCTCGCTCCTATAGCCAGGTGATTATGTTCCAGGTAACTGATACAGCAATATCTTATTGAAAAAGATGTTGAATCAATATGAAAGGGCTGCTGGGTTAAACCGCCCATCAAACAGAGCTGGTAATTTCGAGACAGATTCTCCTTGAGGGCAGCGTTCAGCTTAATGAGCATCTTAGCCTGTTAATTCCCCCGAAGCCGAGCTAATTAACCTTATTACTCACAGGACAAAAAAATATCCACCAGTCCTGCACTCTGTCTAATTAAACAACATGTGTTTTTTTTTTTTTTTGTGTGTTTTTTTTTCAGTTGGACAATTAGTCCCTTAAGTGGTTACACCAACAACACGAATTGGAAATTAGATCACCCGTACAGTCAGCACACACACAAACACACACACACACACACACACACACACACACACACACACACACACATACACTCACTAACACTCACAGCTGGCATCTCTCTAAAGCCTGCATCTTATTAAGTTAGGCATCGCCATTTCGTGTTTCCTTGAGGAGCTGTCCCAGTTGCCAGGCGCATTACTTATTCCAAAGGGAGCCGTTCTCCAGCCAGCAAACCCCTTATTTCATTAGCCCAGAAGAAAGCAATGAAATTGGAATAAGGTTTTGTTTCATGAGCCTGGGATTCTCTCTCGTTTCCCAGCGGTCTGCGAGAGAGCAGATTCTCAGCCTCTTCCAAAAGCAGCTGAGTGAATCATGCAGACTTGGCACGGTGTCAGACAGCCGGGGCTGTAATAGATCACCGTGTCTTAATAACTCACAATTAACGACGGACGCGGAGCCAAACGTTTTAACGTTGTTTGTAATGAATGCAGCCTATTAGCGGAACGTTAATACGAGGCTAATTGGTTCGTTCTGTCTTTCAGCTGATCGTACTAGCGTGACTATTGCACTGTAAGTCAAAAGGAGCTATTAAAATACATTTAAAACAGTGATAGCATGACGCCCGCTTGTCTGTTTTTCCTGCTAGTTGGTTTACTAGCTAAAGCAGGTAATTATCAGTCTGTATTTGGAAAGCTGGGTATTTTATTTAAACTTTAAGCTGTCGTTTTGTCTCCTTCAAATCAGTATTACAGTAATTCGCTCCAGCCACAGACATACTGTAACTCCTTATGTTTTTTGTTTGTTTGTTTGTTTAATAAAAGCACCACACATTGAGAAGAACAAGATCTACAGTTCAAACTCCATTAGACTTGAAGACTAGCAGGAAAGTGTAAAATTAATCAAAGTAGATAGAGAGATAGTTATACATTTTATATATATTTACTTTATTAACCCCAAAAGAAATTCCAGCTAAAGTGTGTTTAAGTTCCTTTAACACACTTTTCCTATCTATTTCAGGATGCATTTTAACAGCAGGAAATCACATATAGGTACAAAATAAGCTACTTTTGCAAGCTAGAGGCAATAACATTTACGATAGTAGATAATATATTATTTTGTGGAATGTCAGCCGCTCTTCTGTTTAATTGCAGTTTTGCTTTGAATCTTGTCTTGTGCATTAACCAGATCTTCCTTTTTTTTTTTTTTTGCGCTAGCATATGTCGGATCTTTCCGCCGAACGTTCCGAGACAAAGTTCCTGCTGTTTTATGAAGCGAAATGAATTTCAATTTCAGTTTCTTTTCGATCAGTTTCAGCAGAAGACACAAATCATAGATGTGCTGCCATAGCGAAATGTTCCATCTTAGCCAAAAGAAAAATGTCAGAGAGTGATGATAGTTAGGCATCCGAGCTGAGCTGCCGACCTCCAGTCAGACTCACGCGGCGCTATCTGCTGCCCAAATCGGCTCGGGTTTTAATCGGATCCACGTGTACGGCCCTGCCGTGATTGACGGCTTGTCACTGCCTGTTTGCAGCGTCGTCGCTAGAGTCCAGATAGCATCTTTTCCAGTCGGAGCAGCTTGGCTTTAATGTGGAGGAGGGAAGGGCCTGTGACCCCGCCCACCGTGGGTCAGGCTGGCTGGAGATCTGGAAGATAGAGGAACGGGAATTGTATGGCATGATAGGATAGGAGGAGGAGGGTGTGTGCATACAAGAAAGCATTGGGTTGTTTCATGCTTGCCATTTTTTTATTAAGGTAATGGCTATAATATGCTGGTGTTTACATGCGACTTACACAGGAACTCGACACTGGCTTGACATTTCATGTAACAGGTTTTAAACGAATGATTTGCGCTTTCGGGTTTCTTCTAGACTGGGGAGGGAGCGCACGTGATATCTAGATATCGAGACGTAAGAATGTTAGTCTTGCGGTGCAAGAGGAGTGAAACACTTCAGGATAAGCTTTTATTGGGAATTAATCAACTTTGTGGTGTTCCCCAACTTCACAAAGCGTTACCAGTACTGAGACCTGGCCAGGATGACAGCACACATCTTTAAGTCCTCTAAAGAAAGACCTGTAGGACTCTACAGACGTTAACACTACAGTGTATTTTGGCTTCACCGCTAAATTTTTCTGAGACTCAGCTCCAGACGTTCAGCTCCTACCCACAACTCGGCTTTGGCTTTCTAGAACCGCGCGGAGGATTCCGACACGGCAGAATCTGACACGGCAGAACCGAATGCCACAAAGCCCATATGATGTCATAGGGATGGAATCACAAACAGGATCTACAGGCTGGACTGCGACGGCACGATACTGCACTGTGCGTTCTCAGTCACGACCCACAACGTTGATAAAGCTGAGCTCTATTAATGAGAACGCGCTTTCGTTTTTTTTTTTCCATTCAGGACAGACGTCCAAGAGGTGTCTCAGGCGAAAACAAAGATCTCTCAGTCTGAGACTGCATGATGTGCGTCTTTTATATTTAAATGTTCAGTGTTTCATTTTGTACAAGATGACATACAGAGCTACAGTGTGTTAATTAAAGATTTCTCTGGTACTGAGACTGACAGGAGATGAAACCACACCTCATTCATTAAGATTTAAAAGGCACAGAAGCCACACCTCTTTTACTGAATCTGACAGCTACACAAGCCACACCTCCTTTCCTGAGACTGACAGGCTTGGAAGCCACACCTCTTTTACTGACACATAGCGAAACCACACCTCCTTTACAGAGACTGAAATGCAGAGAAGCCACACTTAATTTGTTGGGAGACTGGCAGGCACGGAAGCCACACCTCTTTTACTAAGACTACAGGCACATAAGCCACACCCATTTTTTGTACTAAGACTGACAGGCACAGAAGCCACACCTCTTTTACTGAAACCGACCTGCTCATAAGCCACACCTTTTGTATTGAGACTGACAGGCACAGAAGCCACACCTCCTTTGTTGAGATTGACAGGCTCAGAAGCCACACCTCTTTTACTGAAACTGACCTGCACATAAGCCACACCTTTTGTATGGAGATTGACAGGCATAGAAGCCACACCTCTTGTACTGAGACTGACAGGCACATAAGCCACACCCATTTTTTGTACTAAGACTACAGGCACATAAGCCACACCCATTTTTTGTACTAGGACTGACAGGCACAGAAGCCACACCTCTTTTACTGAAACCGACCTGCTCATAAGCCACACCTTTTTTTACTGAGACTGACAGGCACATAAGCCACACCTTCCTTATTGATACTGACAAGCACAGAGGCCACACCTCCATCACAGAGGCTTTGCCACGTCTGCTTTACTTAGAACACACACAACGCCATGTCTGTGGGTTGACCCACAGCAGCTTGATATCTGTATTTAGCAAAGGTGCGCTGGATCATGATAACTAACATCACGATGATTAACAATAATGATGATTCTGTGTGTGTGTGTGTGTGTGTGTGTTTAGGTGAACGCCCTTACCAGTGCCCGTACTGTGACAAGGCCTTCAGCAAGAACGACGGGCTGAAGATGCACATACGTACACACACTCGGGTAAGACCAAACCCATCCTCGTCTTCACACACCTAGTTCTGTTTCCTTTCCTGAAATTCCTCCAGACTCCAACGTCGACTGAATTATGAACGGTTTGATGTTCACTGTTTAACCTACATTTCCATGTCGGTATATTTAACTAAGTGTTCTCACTTAATTAGGTGACGTTACAAGAGTTTATCGGCGAATGTGAGGTAGAGACGAGAGATTTCTGTATCAGTGCATACGAGTGCTTAAAGCACAGCAATGCAGCAGCAGATGTCCTCTGGCAGATGTTGTTGAGCTCCTTGGCCTCTGGCTGGTAGGGAAATGCCTCTTTACCACAGAATGAGGCGCCTCAAAGTGGCTCTCCCCAAATACAAGCGAATTTACTTATTCCACCAGCTGTGAGGTATACTGGACCTAGAAAAGCCACTGTGTGTGTGTGTGTGTGTCACTATATGTGTGAGTCAGTGTGATAGTTTGCATGCATGCCTGAATCTGTCTTTATGTTTGAAGCTTGTCCAGCTGTTTGACAGAGCGTTTCCGTATTCTTGTGGATGGCTACGCTTCGGTAAACGGATATGTACCGGAGCTTCCGACTAAGCAAACATCTTCACACTCGTGTCCGTAGGGAGGATGTCATGTTCAGTTCTGACATGCTGACTGTGTAATCGGTGAGGGGAAGCGAGGACATGCAGGTAGCTGGGAATAAAGAAAGGTATGAGAGAGGACAAAAAACAACGGTGCACCCATAAGACACATCAATATTCACTCGATTCGTGATTGATGCACCTATTGCAGGCATGATTGAATGGCATACTTTATGGCCACATATTGTAGATCTTTCTACTTTATCCCTGAGTCCTCGATACGTTTGCGATTTCTAACTGTGCAAGCCGCTGAGAGACTGCAGACCTACTACCATGTTCCTGAAGCCCCTCAGAGACTTCAGAGAACACTTCAAGTTTTCACCGAGATCTCTCACATCCCTGTTACATACATAATCTCAAACTGCTGTGATTGGCTAGCGTTTTTGTGATTGATAGGCGAGTTTGAGTGTACACCCCCGTCCGCAGAGAGTACGGCTCCTTTGGCCCCTGACTCCAAGAGGGTGATTTTTGTAATGGCAGGATTGTGGACTCACAGTCTCCCAGTGGTGAAGTGTTGTGATATTTGGGAAGCCCCTCAGCCAGCACTTTTTACTCCAGAATGGTTTAATATGATTTATGATGCTTGCACCATATTCTGGTCGTTCCATTAGCATGATGCAAAAGGAGGATCTGGAAATCTGGACAAACCCCAGGTTTGATTCAATTCAATTTCACTGCGCGTTTAACAATTGACATTGTCGCAAAGAAGCTGGACACAGTCAAAAGAATTATGTAAGTTTGTACGCGATGTGAACGTGTATGAATCAAAATGAGAAGACTGTCCCTGATCAGCAAGCCCAGGACGACGGCGAGAGTGGCAAGGAAAAACTCCCTGAGATGATAACAGAAAGAAACCTCGAGAGGAACCAGACTCAGCAGGGGATCCGTCCTCAATTGGGTACAATGGATAGCAGGGATTTATCCGCATCATACTGTGCGAGATTGGAAGTTGAGTCCAGTTCGTTATTGGAGGCTCAGGTAGACTGTAGGAAACACAAGTCCTGAACTATCGAGCGACTGAAATCACAAGTCCTCAGAGAACAGTTGTCTGCATCAGCCGAGGACAAGACCGTCTTCGTGAAAAAGTGGAACCGTCCCCAGTCACCACACGCATCCCAGGCAGGCCACACGGGGCATCCATGTGATGAGATCTCCAAACAGAAGCAGGACACCAGGACGTGTCAGATAGCTCCAGGGGGCAAAGGGGGTCTGCAAGGGGGTCTGCACAGGTAGCTCAGGAATGACACGTATAGCTCGACAGAGAGACAGGTAGAGGGAAAGAGAGAGAGAGGGAGAGAGAGAGAGGGGACAGAGCAGAAGAGAAGGACACAGTCAAACCATGTAGAATGTGAATATATCTTTAGTGCAGAGTGCAAGCAGGGACTCCGACAATACTAACTATGACAGCACAACTAAAAGGGAGAGCCAGAAGGAAACGCAGACATGAGAGCTCCCTTAGATGTAAAGCGACCAATCACCTCAGCATCAGTGATGGTTTCATACCCACCAGAGATTTGTTCCTGGTCTTCCGAGACCTCAGCACTGGTATCCATTTTGGGTTGTCGCTAGAGATGGGCAGCCGATTATCCTATATGATAATACAGTACCATGATGAAAGGTTTCTGGTTTAGTGCTTCAAGTATGCTTTAAGGGTTCCTTGCATACTTGAAGATTCTTTGTTTTCCATTAGAAGTTCTACATGAAACTTTGACTGTTGGGGTCCTCTAAGACCTTTCTGACAAGTTTTTGATTTGATCGTTTTTATTACTAGGATGCTTAACAACTCATAATTAGCTACTAACTACTTTATGTATATATCCTAATTGAGCACTGGTGGCTCTCAGTGTTAGGATTCTCACATACGATATCTCGTAGAAGGGCCGGGTTTGATTCCATCCCAGTGTCCAAACCCAGTGAATAGGTGCAGGACAGCTATAGTGCCGGTTCAGAGCCTTCATTAATGGGAGGATTGCATCAGAAAGCGTATTCAGAATAAAACCTGTGCCAAGTTGTGTGCTGATTGAGTGGTCCATTTTACAGTAGCAGCTCTTTGTTGAAAGCAAGCAAAAGAACAGCAAACCTTTGCATACAGCCTTCTAAGTTCCTCATATGAGGGGCATTGGGTGTTACTCATATGCTAGAGTAGGAGAACGTACAGTACAGAGCAAAGGTTTGGACACACCTTCTCATTCAAAGAGGTTGTATTTGTATTATGGCAAGAAAAAAGCAGCTAAGTGAAGAAAAAAACGAGCGGCCATCATTACTTTAAGAAATGAAGGTCAGTCAGTCGGAAAAATTGGGAAAACTTTGAAAGTGTCCCCAAGTGCAGTCACAAAAACCATCAAGCGCTACAAAGAAACCGGCTGACATGCGGACCGTCCCAGGAAAGGAAGACCGAGAGTCGCCTCTGCTGCGGAGGAGAAGTTCATCCGAGTCACCAGCCTCAGAAATCGCAGGTTAACAGCAGCTCAGATCAGAGAGCAGGTCAATGCCACACAGAGTTCTAGCAGCAGACACGTCTCTAGAACTACTGTTAAGAGGAGACTGTGTGAATCAGGCCTTCATGCTAGAAGATCTGCTAGGAAACCACTGCTAAGGACAGGCAACAAGCAGAAGAGACGCGTTTGGGCTAAAGAACACGAGAAAGAACACAAGAAAGAACACAAGAAAGAAAACTCGCTGAATGAGAAGGTGTGTCCAAACCTTTGGTCTGTACTGTATAAGATACACAGCATTAGTGTTTGGGTCTGTTATTTCAAAGAAAACTTCAAACAAGAACTAAACCATCTATGTACCCTGTTCTACTCTTACTAGACGCAGAGACACGTTTTCACTTCTAGACACAACTATGTGTTTTCTGTGACTTAACCTAATCGTCAGCTTCAATAACGATCCAAAAGCTTGTTAACTAAAAAGTGCAACAGTAAACCTTTTAACTATTTTTATTATTCCTTTGGAAAACAGCGTTTCCACTTGGAAACTTTGGACTTGGAAACTTGGACTTGTTTACTCTCCCTTGAACACACCCAAAAGATCTGCCTTAAATTTTGACTCAAAGCCCATGACTCTAAAATAGTGACAAGCAATAACTGATGCTTAACACACACGTACCCAAAACACACAAACATTGTCCTGGCATTAAGAAACGTCCCCAGGATGAAAGGACAGTTTGCAGGTTCTCAGGAGCAATAATTAGTCCATTTAAATCTACCTTATATCCGTTCCTGAGGACGAGTTCAAGTGTCGGAGTGAAATTAAATACGTGTTTGGATCTGGTGCTCACCAGAACGTTCATGCCAACAGCTTTGAAATGATTTTCTTTATACGTACAGGACTGTGCGAAAGTGTTGACCTCCCTCCTATTTTGTCATATTTGGCTTCCAAGCAACCACACTTACAGTATGTAGTCCTCAGTAATAGTTCTCCAGGCGTCCTGAAGGATTTAGTTTGACTCTCATTTTCAGTCCTGATTATGGTTGATTACTGGTGATGCTGAATGCAGAATGATTGGAACAGACGAGTGGGGAGGGGAAATGAGGTTCCTCTTATATGAGGTCACAATAGGGGAAAATCTAATTGGTCTAATTGGCCAATACAAAAATGGAACAAGGGAATCTTTTTATTTTGAATCACAATTTTTGGTTTGTACGCAATGTCCAAAATTAGTCAATTTATATAATATATTAGGTGTAGATCGAAAGTCTCATTATGGACTTCCGTCTTCATCTTCATGGCCCAAGTGCAGCTGGTTTTAGAATTTTCGTCCCCGCTTTGTCTTTAATCCGTCTTTAATATCTTTTTTTCTTTTTTTCCCCCTGACTGCTGAAACACACTGGACACACACACTTGTATACACACAGCTTTGCTTCCTGATCAAGGGTCAGCAGATTTAAAGGCGGGCAGCTGTGAGCAGATGTGACGAGAGGTTCACCACAACATATCCTAGCGCCTCCGGTGTCACCCACAATCCTGTGTCTTGAGTTTTAAATTTCAAATCTAGCCGATCTGATCCTTACTCTGTTAATCTCCCACCTAAAACAGCTGACCTCTTTTTCTTTTTTTGGCCTGATGTACAACCTGTTTGTATTTTTTAGGTTCTGTTTTTAACCCCCCCCCCCCCCCCCACACACACACACACACACAGTCTCCTGTGCATCCTGTGTGTATTATGTGTCACCACTCCTAGCCCTGCCTCGAAGATATCTCCTTTTCCCAGGATTCATGCTTCCTGTGTCCACCCATTCCCGTGATGGTTTGGGTTGGGACCGTGATGTGTGTGTGTGTGCTTTTACAAGGACACGCGTCATGGCATGCAACATTTAGATAACAGACACCTAAATCATTCCCGTAATGATAAGACCATGGCAGGCTGGGACTTTTCAACCATGGGTGTATGTATATACATGTGTGTATATATATATAGACACACACACACACACACACACACACACACACACACACACACACACACACACACACATACACTGTCTCGTGCCCTAAGTCTCCTGGGAATATCCAGACCCCCTACAAGCCTGTATAAAGGAAAGCAGTACAGTATATAGACGATGACACAAAACTCTGAAACTCTGATGGAGCGAGATCAGTACTGGACTATAGCGAGGACGCTTTAACCCCTCAAAACTAAGTTTTTGCAGCGTGTGAACAGAGTGGGCAGTGGTGTGTGCGGTCTTGCATCCGAAGTTTAGGCTTCAGCTCTTCAATAATGGTCTCGCTGTAACAAGCACTAATAAATACAGTATATAATACTTGTCTGTCATTTTTGTTGTTGTTGTCATGACAACATGAAGAACATCACCCATGCCACTGTGTTAAACACGGAACCTGTTTAATTCATCTGTCTACTTTATGTTTATTAATGAAGACATGTTCTCTGTTTTTGTTTCTCTCTCTTGTCTCTCTCTCTCTCTCACACACACACATGCAGGAGAAGCCGTATAAATGCAGCGAGTGCAACAAGGCCTTCAGTCAGAAGCGAGGTCTGGATGAACACATGCGCACACACACCGGAGAGAAGCCCTTCCAATGTGACGTCAGTAACACACCACACCGCACCGCACGCTACACACCACTCACACACTACACACTTCTCACCCCTCACCTCAGTCCGTCGTCTCTTACGGTAAGACTGGATGTACAGTAGCAGTGGGCTGTGGGTGCAGTGTGTGACGCACAGGTTTAGAGGGAAGACCGCTGAAGCCGGGGACAGACTGATATAGCTTTAAATCCACCTCTGTGTGTGTGTGTTTGTGTGTGTGTGTGTGTGTGTGTGTGTGTGTGTGAGCATTGATGGAGCGTTACAGTGGCGTCACAGCCACAGAGGAAGGATGTCCTGCCAAGCGGACACAAGACTGTGACCACCCTGTGCAAACTGACCCCACTCTGACCTCCCCACACACACACACACACACACACACACACACACACACACACACACACACACACACACACACTGTAGCTAAATAATTCTAGGTTCCCGTCTATGCTTAGGTCAAAACTGTCAAAGGTCAAAACTGTCACATATTTCTGTCATTATGAGGGCATTTGTTCCGTTTAAAGAAATAAATAAACATGGCTCACTCTCTCTCTCTCTCACACACACACACACACACACACACACACACACACACACACACACACACACACACATGCAATGAAAGCTGACAAGCATAGCGGCCTGGCTCCAAACCACACTCACAGGGTAACGCAAAGCCTCATGGTCCCAGCTTTCTGAGCGAAGGGACAGCAAACGATGCACTTTACATCATTTAAAACACGTCCGTGTCATTATGGCAAAATAACAGAAGAAAAATATTGAAGAATAAATCGACCTTGAAAAGTTTTCAACATTTTTTTTTCTGGTTTCTTATATTAGCCACAATCCAGTTCTGCTACAGTGAGACTTAACCTTCGCTTCATCTCCATCTAACGAGAGCGACACGGCCACGATTTAGCACTCAAGATTTTTCGTGTTTTTATCCGAACATTCTCCTCAAACTGACCTGAAGATTCAATACATACATCGCTGACTAGCCGAGACGAGACGAGACGACTCCGTTCTACGGTATAACACAGCTTTATATATCTGCTTTGCATCCTGGGATTCAACACTTAAGTCCACTACTACTGTACACACTGGCCCACAAATCAACACCAAGCCAAAATATACACCACATGCACAGCATAACACCCAAGTGCATGGAAACACCGATCTACAAAGCAGGAACGAAAAATGCACACGTGTGTGATCGTGTGTGTTGGCACTAAGCCACCGCTGGCTAAGCTATGTAGATAAGGATCTTACATAAATACGCAGACATACACAATTTCAAACATTCGGCAGGATCTCTTTCTCACACACACACACACACACACACACACACACACACACACACAGAGGAAAGGGACACGCTACCGTCTCACTGATCCCATCAGACCAAATGAAAAACACTCGAGCTGCCTTTTATTTGATTTCGCTGGTCGGCCACAAGCACGCCTTTTCAAGTTTAGCTGTTATTTTTTTCTCATTTCTCCATCCGCAAGCGAGTGAAATTGGCTGTTTCCTCCAGACGGCCTCTCTTTTCCCTTCTGATGTGACGAGTCTTTTAAGCCTTGAAGCATTTCTCTCTCTCTCTCTCTCTCTCTTTTCGATCACACTAACACAAGCAGCCTCCATTCACGGCAATTTAGTCGCATAATTCTTTCATGTGCTCGCGTGAAGCTGAAACCGCTCCTTAATCCGGATTCATTTTCATTTCTTTTTCTTGTTCTATAGTAAATCCTTTTGAAACGGTTTCACAGCATTCAAAGACGTTTATGGTGGTCAGGACGGACTCGGTGCCTGCTGTAGAAGAATGCCAACGGCATTCATTTAAACGTCGTTCCTCATGCGGACAGGGAGGAAAAAGCTGTAGGAGTGACGAGCTTAACTCTGTCCGCAATGTCGTTTAACAACACCCGACCAGAAAGTGTTTGGAGGAGCGGCGGTTTTAGCGGCATTAGCGAAAATAATGTCATAATGTGGTTAGCGTTTGTCACGTTTTCATGAAATCGATGCCATGTGGAACAGCGGTTCTGTCTTGATGTGTGTGTGTGTGTGTGTGAACCTAGACAATGCCTTGAGGTTGCAGAAACTTTCACTGTTTTTAAATTCCTTTGGAAGCAAATTAAATCTATTCTGATCTTTGGATTCTCCCGACGCATTCCAGGCATTCACATTCACACACACAGCAAAACATAACCACGTCTGTCAAGGTCATTGAAGGAATAACACACACACACACACACACACACACGTAATGTCTTGTACAGTCTTTAAAATTGTGGTGAGGTAACTTGAAACTGAAGATTGCTAATCTAGAAGTTAAACACATCCATGAGAATAATGTTTCATGAAAAGTTTCTTGTCAGATCATATTTTAGATATTTTTTAAAAATATATATTTTTTTATGATATTTATTTTATAGTTTGTTTTATTTTCTACAGTATATTATTTTTAAGTGAAGATTATCAGTCTCAAAAGAAATGCTTACAGTTTGCCTAGCATAAGTAGTAAAGATTTATTTTAAACAAAGGAGAAAAAAATTCAAAATTCTCAAAAATTTTGAAGCAAAAATATATCATTAGTTTTTTTTTTTATATAAGCTCATATCAGACTGCCGGCTTGTACTAGAAATGAAAATTGTTAAAATTTAGATATCAGATCAGAAATCTTGGTGAGACTCGCATGTTAGTTAGCTTCCTAGCATCGTTAGTAAACTAGTAAGCATTTAAAACTCTTTCTGGCTGACAAATACTAGTTGGGTAAATTCATGAGCGGGAAATTAAACACCTTTGCGAAATCCTGTCAGGGCTGTTCTTATTAGTTATCCAGCTAGCGTTTAACAGTCACAATCGCAAAATATAGTGAACAATTCATTTCAGTCATCCTGTCAGGATAGCTTTGGCTTGTTAGCAATGAGAATTGTAAAAATTTAAGAACAAAGATTTTTAAATCCTGTCAGGTTAGCTCATGCTATCTTGCTGACCAGCATTATCGGGACAACTTTATGGATGTTAACATAAAACCAAAAGTTGCAAATATATAGAGTCCAACATCTTTAAACAAAAAATAAACTGTGAAATTAGCTTATTGGCTAGATGGTTAGTGTAAGCAGTAAGCCTAGATGGTAAAACTAGATGGTTAGTGTTAGCAAGAACTTAAATAATTTTAGAAATTATAACAGGTTAGTGCTGTTTTTTTTTGTTTGTTTTTTTTTAGCAATGAGAGTTATAAAAATTTAAGAACAAATATTTTTAAAGTTCTGTTGGAAATCCTGTTAGGTTAGTTCATGATAGCTAGCTGATTAGCATGATCACTGCCACTTTATGAAGTGTGACCTGTGGAAATGATGAATGCTAACTTTAAACTTAAAACAAAAATTCAGAAATAGGTTCTGTAAAAAGTAAAAATAGTAAGTTAGAAAATTGTTTGAAAAAAAGAAACGTCAGATTAGCTCATTAGCTAGATGGCTAGTGTTAGCAGGACAATTCAGAGCAGACACATTGTAATTCTTGTAATCCTGTCAGGTTAGTCCATGTTAGCTTGATTGTATTAATAACCAAAATAACATATAGGAACATTAGTTCTTTTCAGATATCTTGTAAGTTCAGCACATTACCTCACTAGCTCTTAAATGACCTCAGTGACCTAATGACTAGGGTTCTTAGTACAGTGGAACCTCGGATTGCGAGTAACAGGATTTACAAGTGTTCCGCAAACCGAGCAAAGATTTTAAATACATTTTTAATCGGAAACCAAGCAAGTATTAGTTTACGAGCGCCGAGTATCATGTATCACGCATGCGACTCTTATTTTGACACCGAGCGTCACTCTCTCACCTCCACCGTTGTGTGTGTGTTTCTGTTGTGTGTGTGAATGTTTGTTGTGAAACTTGAGTGATTCTGTTAGTATGCGCTCACGCCAGTCTCGCTTTTTTCCGTGAAAACGGTGTTTCCGCTGTGTTTATGCGTTTGTTGTGAAACTTAAAAAGAGTCCGTTAATATGCGCTCATGCCAGTCTCAGAGAGATTTCTTTTTTTTTCGGTTAAAACGGTGTTTCCGTTGTGTGTGTGTGTGTGTGTGTGTGTGTGTGTGTGTGTGTGTGTGTGTGTGTGTGTGTTTGTTGTGAATCTTAAAAAGCGAGGTGGGGAGAGGGAGGAGGAGTGTTACTATGTAAAACGAGGCAAGGGAAGGGGCTAATTCCACACACACACACACACACACACACACACATGGCGACTGCGTGCACCAACGGAAACACTTATCTGTCAGGATTTATTTGTACTTTTTTTAAAGGTAAAGTGCAGATTAATTTGTTTCATTTTCATTTTATAGATTGTATTAATTATTTTTATGTATTTATTTTTTGGGGCCGTGGAACGAATAATTTGAGTTTTCATTATTTCTTATGGGAAATGATGATTTGGGTTACGAGTGTTTTGGAACACGAGCCAACTTCCGGAACGAATTATGCTTGTAATCCAAGGTTCCACTGTATTACTAACATAAAACACATTTTAGAAGTTTAGGAATAAATATATAAGTAGTAAAAAATAGTAAATAGTAAAAATAAGTTAAAATTGTTTTAGAAATTCTGTCAGGTTAGCATGTTAAATGGATGGATGGCTAAAATGGGCGATAATGCTAAAATGTTGGAATGGGAACGTCACTCAGAATTCCTGTCAGATTAGCTCAAGGGAGCTAACTGTAACATTATCAGAGTGATATATGTGTGAAGTGCATGGAAATGTTTACATGTACAGTATGTGATGAACTGATAATTGTGTATGTGTGTGTGTGTGTGTGTGTGTGTGTGTGTGTGTGTGTGTGTGTGTGTGTGTTATCTGGACAGAGGCGCAGAATTCTGCTCTGACTGGTGACCCCAGTTGTGTGTGATTTAGTGTCTGGCTTGGCTGATGCCTTCTAACCAGTTGTGTTAGACTTTTTGTTGGCAGTGTTGTTTTTTTAAGTGGTTTAGGGTCGGTGTGTGTGTGTGCGTGAGTAAGCACAAGTCTTTCTCAATTGAGAGCATGTGCATGTGGGACCGCCGCTGACTCTGCCTCGCCGTCTCGCTCCCTTCTCGCCTGCCATGCTGTTGTTGTGCTCTTGTGGTAAATGTCTGAATGAAGATTCGGTTTTACCCCTGTTGTAATTCCAGCCGGTGATCACCGATGAAATCCGTTAGCATGAGGAAGAAAGATCAAATCATGCTATCGAATCATGACATTTGCATTAGCGGGATTTTTAACTTTAAACATAATTTATACAACAGTTGTTACCAGTTTGATTAACATTTGAAATCATGTTATACATTTTAAATAGCTGCAGGTGCATTAGCTTAAGCATGCGAAGGTCCAGGAAATGATGCCGAGAATGAAGAAGTGATCAAATCCATTCTTCTGTTTGTTTGTTTTTTTTGCTTTTTAAAATGAAAGCGTTACAGTACATTATACGTTTTCATTATAACAACGTCGTGTTCTTCATAGAATGTTCACCTAAAATTCAGATAAAAAGTGAAACAACATTGGCTTAATTTTCGTCATGGTATTTATGTTATAGACATGATCATGTTCCAGTCATTTTGAACTGGAGAAGGTGCATTTCCACACAATAGGTCATGCTGTACCGCTGGATATATAGTGAGTACAGCCCGAGTGCGGAAGGCACCACAGTCGCGATACTGGCTATCCAGCAATACGGCATGACCTCGGGGGTGATGTTGCTTTCAGAAAACCGTTTCGCAGACATCATTTATTATCAACAGATTATTATTTCTTTGGTTATTTAAACAGTTATTTTGCTCCACCAACACATATCCTCCTGCGCCGTGTGGGACTAACCACCCTCTACTGGTGGAGCTGCTGACTGACATTTAGTGCAATTAATAGGTGAAAATAGTTTCTCTTCATATTTCCGCCTATATTCTGCTTGTGAGCATAAGCTCCGTTAACTGATAACGAATCCCAAAAAGCGTTAAATGGAAAGCTAGTGCGCTACGTACTGTAGTGCGCTATGTACAATCACTTAGTACTGTAGGTGTACGCACCAAGTAGTAGTGTGCTTGATCAGGGGTTAGAGAGGGATTTGGAATTCAGTCTTGTGTTAGGAGATTCAGTTTTGTACCCATAAATAAAATTTAAAAAGTGTTTTTTTAAGAAGATAAATGTTATTAGATGTGTTTTCTTGCTGAAAGTGCTTCTCTGGCATGTACAGTAGCTGCTGACTTCTCAGTATTGCTGACTGTACAGACCTACTTTCACACATGCTGCGACCGTAGTAGTGTCATTAACAACTGTAGTACACGGATTTTAGACGCTGAGTGATACATGCAGTTAAACATCCCAGTGCTGTCATCCTATATTATTGCCACTCATGGAATGCCACTCTTGTCCGACCCGATTGCTTGATTGGATCTAACCGTTGTGTGATATTCCATCTGAGTAACGCCAAATCGGAATGAAACTGAATCGTGTGAACCCCTCAGTCGGGACCGTTTGACCAGAATGAGAGAGAATGAGGGTGGGGGGGTGTAAACCTTTGATAAGCCGTTCAATAAGTAAGAATAAACCTTGTAAGCACTTGATCTGATCGTTTTTATTTCTCGTTGGAATGCATGCAGGGTTAACACCTGGGAGGGTTGATTGGCTCGCCACTTCGCACCTAGTAAAGCATTTGACCAATACAGAATTCCTGTAGGATTTAATGATAACAAATGATGAGAAGCCTAAACTAACCTCACAGTTGGAGAGAAATACGTCTCCTATTATATTTTCTGGCAAATGAAACTTCACATCCAGCACATTATATTCTGAAGAAAGTCATATTCTGAATCAATGCTTTGAGCATGTAAACACACATCGTGTCAGATCCACATCCATGTAAACAGTTATCTCTAATCTCTAATCGGAATGATTTAAATCGGATTGAACAAATATTGTCCATGTTACACACATACAAACACATACACACACACACACACTTACAGTACACACATTGCTATTTTGTCAGAGCTGTACTGTATTTCTTTCCCAGGATGTCTCTCTGCAAACATTTATATAAGATAGGATAAGATTATGGCAGTTAAATGTTTATTCGTGTCTTTGCGAAACTCATCCCGCCTAATCTGCATAAAGCTGAGAAATTCTCAATTTGCAACAATGCTGATGAACATGCAACTCGTTGTCATGTTCTTTGACCATCCACATGCTCATATGCTTGTCGTAAAGTGTTCCCTATACCATACGGTATAAATTTCCCTTCCGAATATGGCCGAGTTTGTCTTTTTTAACCGTGCTGCGATTGCTTGCAGGTTTGCGACCTGTCGTTCAGCCTGAAGAAGATGCTGATCCGACACAAGCTCACCCACAATCCCAACCGGCCCATGGCGGAGTGCTCGCTCTGCCACAAGAAATTCACCCGCAACGACTACCTCAAGGTGCACATGGAGAACGTACACGGAGAGACGGAGGGGTAGATCCGGGTCACACGCCTCTGCATACGGACCATCTCTAACTCTCTCTCTCTCTCTCTCTCTCTCTCAGTACAAAAATGCATTTGTCTTACTATCCTTATAACATCTCATTAGATTCATTAATACAACCAATTAACAGTATGCTGCACCTAAACTTGGCCTTTAACGCAGATATATACATATATACACACATTACAAAACATTACTGCAGGTAAAAAAAATCTTAGCCAGATTTACTAACCTTATGTCTTGACATTCTTTCAGTCTTCTTGTCTGTGTTCAAACCAAATTATATAGCAATAATGCAAAACATTTTTGAAAATGAGAAACATTAGATAAACAAGCCCTTATCTGAGATAATTTCACTTGCCAAGATGTGATTCCTTTACAGTGAATTATGCAGTATTGCATTATGTCAGTATTAAATGGCAGTTTGGAGCTGGAATCCTTATTATTTAGTCGTACGGAGCAGCATTTACAGTGAGCGAAGCCCGAAACAATCAACCACTGAGTAGAGCCGCTGAATCTACAGGTATCACCCAGCTAGAATTTAAAATACGAATATAGCCACTCAGCCAAACATCTTCATTGTTTAATTGATTTTCTAGCTCACTGGTCATGTTTCAAGGTCTTGACCAGTCTAAAAGTAACGTAACATTGAAACAGACAGCAGAATCCTTCTAGCTAGAACATTGCTAACTATCGAAGTGCCTTAGAAGTGTGCTATTATTTATTATTACAATGTGCCTTTTTTTTTCTTTTTACATTTATGAACAAATGACACTTTTAACTGTTTATAGTTGCCACACATTACCAGAACAAATGCGCTCCTGTTTTTGACCCATCACAATGGAGAATTTCGTTGGTACTATGCAAAATAAGGGAGGTTAGATTCTGGCTAGCGTCTTAGTTTTTTTTTTTTTTTTTTTTTTTCCGGCATTTGTTTAGTGAGCAAAAAGCTGAAGTTTACAGTATACAAAAGCTTTGCAACATACCTGTAAAAGATTTACAATTTAATTTTGTAAATGCTTTCAAGTTTTTTGCTGAAAAGATGGCCGGTCCTTCATGGACGCTAATTAACCTTGTCCTGTTAGCAAAACCGGTCCGCGGCGCACAATGTGCCTAGTGCATCAAGATGTTGGATTCAGAAACTCACACAATAGCTGTAAACCTCTCACATTTATTTATACAACTACAAAAAGTTTTTTTTTTTTTCATTTAACAATGAAAGCCACGGAGGAAATGTGACATGTTTAACGTTATAATAAAACGTTTTAGACAATCGCATATATAGGAATATATGATTGCCCTTATTTAGATCTTGATTTGTCTGGCTTCTCAAAGAAGCTCAAAGCTGTTAATCAGTATAGGAGTTTCTTTCTGGGGCAGTGCTTCCTCCTTGTCACAATGTTTCTTTCGACAAGCAAGAATCATCCAAAATATAAGCATGCACTCTTCATGTAATGCTTAAAAAATAATTGTCCTTAATCAAAAAAATATTTCTTAATATAATATCCATAAGGAATAAAACTCGTGAGCATGCTGGTATAAGAAAATAATAAACTGGGTGGTGTGACGTAGCCCGAAATGTGAAGTGAATACATTTCTTATAACTTTAATTTCATTGAAACTTGATTTTTTTTTTTTTTCTCTTCTAGGTCCATAAAGTGGAGCACTGATGTTTGCTTATCACAATGTTACAAATCATTAAAAAAAATAATAATTTAAAACTAATTTCCCTAGCTGTCACAAATGCGCCTCTAAAATCGATTCATTTCTAATAACAGCATGAAGTCGTTTATTCCTCTTGCACCAGAGCAGTTTGCCAAAGATTGTAATTTTGACTGTAAGACAGACGTACATTCTGTTGTTCTTTTCCATTTAAAGTATAGTTACGTGAAAAGATGATGTTATGGGTAATGCAATAAGAAGAATATATTGTACTATGCAGTATTTATGTTCGATTATATAAGGTACAGATACATTCCTTTATTAAAATGTCAGTATTTTATTATTATTATTATTATTATTATTATTATAAGAAGAAGAACAAGAAAGTTTATCAATTAATGTCATTACCATAAAGGAGCTGAATGATGATACATTTTCTGTTCGGTGTGGCCGGTTGTATTTCTCGAATGTTGAATGCTGATGTTTGACTGTTGTATGTATCGTATGTTCCCATCACAGTCGCCTTTTGATTCGAGTTTTCATTGGCACTTTCTTCGTTCCATAACTATAAATTATTAAAAACAAATGCTGCTGTTTTGTCTTTTCATATGCAGTCATTTTACCATGCAGTGTATGTAAAATAAGCATATAAAAGCTTTTCATTTCTACTTAAATTTTGCGAAAAAATATATTTATTTGTTTTTATCCGACAATGATGATATTGATAGCAGTCGAGAAATGAAGGCACTTTTTCAGTTAGCCAGCACATTTTTATAAACTACGACTTCCTGCTTAGGGACCCCTAATCTGGCTCAAGGTTTTTGGAAATGTCATGATGATGTGTTTGCATATGTTTGCAAAGTATTGCTTTCTGAATTACACAAGAGCGCAGAATATTTCGCCACGTTAATATTATTCAAGTTCAAGTCAAAACTCGTGTGAATGGAGTCCTAAAATCAAATATGACGTTTTCGGAAGACTTCAAGAACAGTATGGCGCTGAGACTCTTAGCCCCAGTAAAACATTTGAACGGTGTGAACATTATACATCCGCGAATGATGATCCTGGCCGAGGTGGCGCACAGCCCCAGTAAAACATTTGAACGGTGTGAACATTATACATCCGCGAATGATGATCCTGGCCGAGGTGGCGCACAGAGCCCGCTGCAGTCGTTCCCGTGAACATTCAGGGTGAGCGTTCAGCGTCCTTAAGAATCAATAGGCAACTTATCACCAACTTGGAAGCTGGGCGTTATTGCCACAATCCCCGTACAGTCCTGACTCGCTCCAAGCCATTTCCATGTGTTCAAAGGCGTTCCTGAGAGGCCGTGCAGTGTGGTCACGGCTCCGACATACTGAGAAAACGTTCTACCTTCTTAGTGAAACACTGCGATAAGTGCATTAGTGTAGCAGCCGGATTACTGTATATAGAAAAGTAAAGTTTTTACTCTCATACTCGTGGTCGTGGTTCTTAGGCGCAGTCAGAAATCCTGCCGCGAGTCGAACACCTCTTGTATAAACTGGTGTCCAGCTTATTTGATTCACTTCCTGTACTTCCTTTCTTCTTTCATGTCCCACATCCTTCAGTGAGCCAGTGATCGGTGTGTGAAATCGTGACTCGGCCCCATCGACGGCAGCAACTAGTGCCCAAAAACGTTGTTCCCTCATCCATCACGGGAATGAATGAAAGTGGGAAGTAAATCGTGGGGAAAAAATGCCCAGTTTGTCCGTAACAACGAATAAGTTAAAGTTAAACTCGTGTAAAGTCATGGCTGTCAACCTGTGGCGTCGCAATCATCCATGAATCCCGGGTAGTGATTTGCTTCTAAAGCCTCGAGCCTGGGTAAATTGTTGATTTCAGACTAATCATACGAGCTTTTCAGAGTTGATTACAAGCGTTCACTCGGCAGCGATTAACTAAAGCATGACTCCGGCGCTGGGAACTGTGGCTTACAGGCTAATTAAAGCCTTAGTGCGGCTTGAGCTGCTGCTGACTCGTCAAAGGCGACGGCTCGCACAGAGAAAAACAGCACACAAACACACACACACACACACACACACACGACAGAGGGCTTCACAGGCCCTGTGTACTGTAAATCTTTAAATCTGCACCTCACATTTCTGGGAATGTAATACAACTAAATTGCGCTATTCGGGACTTCAGACTTTCGTTTATACCTAAATTCTGTTAAGAATATATTTACTTGGCGGTTTTATCCAAAAGCGATTTAGCCGTTGAGAGATTAAGGCACTTTTTGAGTTAGCCAGCACATTTTATAAACTACAACCTTCTGCTTAGGGACCACTAATCTGGCACGGGCCCATGAACAGCCATTAATGTCATTATAAAATTATGAAACAAAGTGCTACCCTCCAGATTCTACAGCAATGTCGAAGGTTTTAGCACCACATGTTTTAGTGCACTTGTTTTCGAAGTCACTATCCAAACAGGAAATGCCCCAAAACATACAGTGTGCAGGTATGTGGCTAACAACAGGGAAACAAAGCACCACAAATTGCATGTTGATATACAACAGAAAAGTAATCAGTGATAAGTTGGTGTGACGTGACCCGTATATATTGTCCTGTATGTTTGCTTTGTGAAATGTTTTATTCTTCTTATAGTACAGCAATTTGCCTAACATTATTATTTTTCTCTATTTAAGAATCACATACTGAAGCAATATCACACAAGAGAGAGTGCTGTTGTGCTGAATATCAGCATGGTTGTTGCAAATCAAATAAATCGTTGTTGGTCTTTCGGCAATGGGTCGCCACGGCAGACGATCCGGTCCGCACACAAGCTTGGAACCGGTTTTACACCAGATTCCCCTTCCTGACGCAACCCTCTCATTTTTTTGGGCTGAACTGGGACGGACACTTCATCCAGTTGTTGGGAATCGAACCCGAGCCTTTCACATGGCAGAACAAACACCTACCACTGAGCCACCAGAGCCCTATTGGCCTGATGACGTCAGACACAAAATCACTAGTCTGAAAGATATTAAGTTGGTGGAACTTTAAGGTGACAGTTACTGTTACTAAAGTACTTACAGTTACTTAGGATATCAAATTTGTTCAGTTAACTTGAAATGTGTCATTTCTACAAACTCATAAATACCAAAAAGACCTAAATACTCATCAAGGTCTATTAATTTGAACTAATTGTAATATATTTATGTTAACAGTGGTTAGCACTGTCGCCTTGCACCGCCATGGTCCGGGTTCGATTCCCGTCTCTGTGTGCATGGAGTTTGCATGTTCTCTCCCCGTGCTTGGTGGGTTTCCTCCGGGTACTCCGGTTTCCTCCCAAAGACATGTAGGTTAAGCTAATTGGTGTTCCCAAAATTGCCCGTAGTGTAGTGCAGTGTGTGCGTGCGCCCTGCGATGGATTGACACCCTGCCGTGTGCCCTAAGTCTCCTGGGATGGGCTCCAGGCCCCCCGTGACCCTGAATACAGGATTAAGCGCTATAGATGGTGAGTGAGTGAGTGAGTGAGTGAGTACTCAATATATTTAGTTCCTTTGAGCATTAGAGTTTACAGTGTGTAAATAAAACAAAACGGAGGCATTTCAGAATGACAGAAGCAATTATTAAGTAGATGAAGTCTTATTTAAAATGACATCATCAGATGTGTTTTCTTGCCACAAACTGGTACAGACCTACTGTACTTTCAATCAACAATTCAAGGACACCTTTGATGCAGAATGATACATACAGTATACGGTAGTTAAACGTCCCAGTGCTGTTACTGTCACTTATTACCACTCCTTGAATCACTTCATATATATATATATATATATATGTTTCTATAAACCTGTTATTCACTCAACAGAATCGATGGCATTAAAGGAAACATTAAAGCACTATAAACGTTGCGTAAACTCTTTCAGGTACCGGTTAACCTCAGACCGCAGTTTTGAGCGTGTGACGATTATTTCTTCTCAGTTTCTCAGGTTTCTCCTGTAAACACTTAAATGTTTCTCACGACCCTCCTTTTCCCTGTGGTGGAATTGTGGGAAATCTGTGCTGATCACTCTTCAGCCAGATGTGCATCATATTCCCACGCAGCTGTATTAATAGTTTAAGTGCCACTTGTAGTGTTGTAAACAAAGTGATGAGAGGACGAGTCACACCCAAGCTGCCCTGCAGTTCTCCACTGTCTTTCCACTGCATGTGTTTACACAAGAGCACCACTCTGATCTATATATAAGTACCTCTGTGTGTGTGTGTGTGTGTGTGTGTGTGTGTGTGTGTGTGTGTGTGTGTGTGTGTGTGGATATGAATCTCTGGCAAGCTCCCCGACAACCCCTCCGTGGTTCATGCCCTCTTGCGTTTCACGATTTTTTAGCTGATGGCGAGTCAAAAAGGGCAGAGTTAAAAAAAAAAAAAACATGAATCACATGACGTCACATCACCTATTGGAATGTGTAGCATGCAATACTGGCTTTAATCACACTACTAAATTATACAATACGTCTGTGATAAAATGTTCTATAGAATTCGTGAAAAGAGCTCATCGTTAAAAGTTTCTGTTGAAAAGGTAAATAGAAAAAATTTCAATAACATTCGCTTTAACTAAGTTCTGTAAGGAAAAATGAATGCAGAAATCGCCGTGTGTAGAAATGCAATTTTGTAGAAAGTGTTCTCTCTCTCTCTCTCTCATAGTCTATCCTGTGTACCGTGTCGTGTTTGGCCTGGAGCCTATCCCAGGAGACTTAAGGAGCAAGTCGGGTAAACCCTGGACGGGGTGTCAGTCTATTAAAGGACACTTATACACACACATACACACACTACAGGCAATTTGGGAACGCCAGTCCGCCTAATCTGCAGTCTTTGGACTGTGGGAGGAAACCGGAGTACCCGAGGAAACCCACCAAGCACGGGGAGAGAACATACAAACACGACCCGAGGCATGAATCGAACCCTCGACCCTGGATTGCTAGGCAACAGTGCTAACCACTAAGCTATCATGCCGCCTAGAAAGTGGAGGGAAAAAAATTCCTTTAAAATGTGAATGCTCCGCTGAAACTTTGCTGATGTCGGAAGAGCTCAATGAGGAATCGTCGACTGTGTCTGCTGCTTCCTGTTCTAAACCTATAAAGTTCCATAGAACAAATTCAGAAGTTACAATACAATACAACACAACTTGTCTGGAAATGTGAACAATGTGTGACTGTAGAGTATGCGTCTCAAAACACAAGCTCTAGTATTTTCATACCATATTTTTTTTTAGTAAATAAATAAATAAATAAATAAATAATAACAATAAATAAATTAATAATAACAATAATAATAATAATAATAATAATATATCCATTTCTGTACTGAGCAGAAATTGTATAGCACATACAATACTGTGTAAAAAAAAAAAAAAAAAAAGTCTTAGGTACGTGCAAATACATATTCAGTAGAAAAAATTCTAGGTGGAAAAAATACTGTAGCTACTAAGTTTTACTGTACATGAACACCACAGTTCTTCTCAGGCTGTGACTCTGATTGTCCCATCTGTTTCTTTTTTGCCTGCAAAACCCAGTAACTTCTTTGTTGTTGTTGTTGTTGTTGTTGTTGTTGTTGTTTTAATCACTTACAGTATATAATGTTCTACTTTCTTTCATAGTTTTATGTCATACGAAAGTATTTGTCTTTAACTTTTAATCTTGCGCCGGCGTGCCAAGGTTTAAAAATCAGAAATGCTTTTGTACTGACGCAATAATCCTTTTTACTTTATGTTATTTTATTTTTTCCCCCCTTTTATTTTATCTCATTCCTTTTTTACTCCATCTTTCTTTCTTTCATTTTTCCACATCATATTCCTTCTTTTCGGTTGATGCGTTTTTTTCTTTCTTCATATTCCATCTTTTTCTTTCTTTCTTGATGCTATATTCTATTTCTTCATGATTC